>JAMWET010004439.1:165000-225000 GCA_024036415.1 Prochilodus magdalenae
GTAAAGTGTAAGGCTGTACCCAACTCAGAATTTGGTCAGTGGAATTGGGGTCGCCCGTCTTTGTCGACGATTCGACTATTTGTTCATGTTTTTTCTCCATGTACATTATCTAGTAATCAGTAAATCAGTCTGCATACGGTTCAGATCTGACCCTCCTCATTTAGAAAGTCAGCAGAGTCACAGGAACATATTCCTGAACTAAAAGAGACGTGGCGTATGATGGTCGATCTGAACTGGAGCCTTTAGTTACAGGATACAGCACCGAGTAGCAGCTTGTATACATGCTAAACATTAGCGCTTCTAGCTTATAGTCTTTTGATCTCACTTCTAACAGCTTCTTCAGTAGGAGGACCCTTCGTCTTTCATCTCTCATAAATAATAAACTGCTAAATAAAACCAAATTAATCAGTTAGTCATTATTAGTCAATATTTAAATTATTTTTAGATGAAAAGAAGAATGGTAGACCTGAAACCGTATAATTATTATATTACCCTCGCTGAAATCATTATCTCTCGTTTATCAGCAGGCATATTAAGTGACTGTACTTATCTTTAAATAAAAATAATATTCGCTGTAGATGAATAAATATAAATATTTGTAATTTAGAATCTAAAATAATGGTATTATATTAAAACAAACGTCTTCGCTCCATTTTTCCTTCCCCGGAAACAGCCGTTATGTCTAAACCGAAAGTCAGCTCCCTCGTTTGGAGCAGTGTTGGATGTCTGACTAAATGAAGAGCAGAATTCGGTTTCATGTGTTCGTGTTCTCTTCTTCAAAACCTCCTGCAGGCTTTCTCTGAGACATCGCTCCCCCCGTGTTTCTCAGCTTCACAGCTTCAGCTGCCTTCAGCGGTGAACCGCCAGCGCACGTCGTCACATGAATTTAATTTTTTAGCAAGCCTGCGTCACAGCCCAGCTAGACCTTACATATATATTTATTATTCCCCTTTAATGATTATTAAAATGTCTTTTTACATTCTTAAAGTTTTTGTTCTTTTTTGTAAGCTTTAGTCTGTTTAACAGAAGAAAAAAAAAGGTCACTGTTGTCAGTAGACTTAAAGGGTCGCTGACTGACAATTCGAATCGGCAACTTCTAGAGGGCAGCCCTAGTAAAGTTCTTTAGTTCTTTATCAAAACACATATGCTGGTTTTGTTGGTGACCAGTGAACATGAAACGTAGCGTCCAAACAAAGAGTCTTTCTTCCAGAAATGATAATAGGACATTAGAGCCGTAATAAATCATGCTCCTGTTCCTCTCCATACTTCAGTACATCTGAAGGTACATACTTTAGCTCCAGTGGAGGTTCTAAAGGGAGGAACTCCTACCGGAGGAGGATTGTATCTTGGGGATCTCTACATTAACTCATGTACATGGCTTGTGCATACTTGGTAGTTTAAACATCTGACTGGTACTCTGTTCCATATCACATCTCTGCATGTGTGTGTATACGCAGGTGGACAGCTCTGAGACTTTGTCCGACTCAGATACAGAGGGAAAAGCACTGAGAGAGGTGCACTCCATCGGAGTCCAAGTGGAGGACGACAAGAGGTACTGGCTCTTGTCTTGCTTTCTCTTTCTGTTTTTCTCCCTGGATTTCTTTCTTGCTCCCTCAGTAAGTGTGTAATCAGAGGTGATTGGATCGACAATTTATGGGGCTGGGTGGAGTGTGAATCACAGTGTGGGCTAAGCTGTAGGTGTGGGGGGGAAAGCAGACACACACATGCTCTCGCACAGAGACACATACGCACGGAGAGGGTGTACGTGTTAGCTGCATAGAGTGTGGTGAGAGGATATAATCAGGCCTTACGCAATATGCCAAAAAAGTGTGAGGAGATGTCAGAGTTATCCAGGCAGGACTGATGAGCTCGTTAGCATGTGCGTCATGTGACGGGATCATTACCCTCGTCAGCCACGCAGATATGAGGTCAGCGCTGGTCACAGGTGGCCCGTTCCTCTTGAAGAACGGAGGATGGTGTCTGACTAGACTTGTCACAATGCTAAAACGCAAAGAGAAAGAAATGAAAGGGGGAGGAAAAGTCATACTGGATGACATCAGCGGCATTAAAGTGGCTTGCTAGTCAGTGATAAGCATTCTTTGATTCTCAGACATCGTACATGTTAACATCTGCACATTCTGCATCCATCAGCATGCAGTTAGTGCCAGTTATGAATCATTACATGCAATTATTGCATTGGTGGGTTGTATACGTCTGTCATAGGAGCCAGGGGAGGAGCCAAGAAGAGAGTGTTAGTGATAGCACCCGACGTGAGCTGTCGGCATTTGCAGTGTTCGCATATCGGATGTAACACGTTTATGACCAGTGTAAACTTCTCACTCTTCTTCTGAACCGCTTTATCCTTCTGGGTCATGGGGAGCGCTGGAGCCTATCCCAGCATTCAAAGGAAAGGAGGGGGGCAGGCAACACCCAGGACAGGCCACCAATCCATCACAGACATATACATTCTCACGCACACTCACACCTAGGGGGCGTAATTTAGCATCTCCCGTTCTCCAGCATGTCTTTGGACTGTGAGAGCAAAGCGGACCACCTAGAGGAAACCCATACAGACACGGGGAGAACAGGCGAACTGAACACATAAAGGGCTCCCGGGCAACTCACCCCGAAAACAACCCCTTGCCCTTCTGGCTGTGAGGCAACAGCGCTACCCACTGCACCACTGTACTGTCCAGGGTGGTTCCTGCCTTACGCCCAATAAGAGCTGGGAGAGGTTCCAGCACACCTCATGACCCAGAGAGATAAGCAGCTAAGAAGAGTGAGTGAGTGAGTGAGTGAGTGAGTGAGTGGGTGGGTGGGTGAGTGAGTGGGTGAGTGAGTGAGTGAGTGAGTGAGTGAGTGAGTGAGTGAGTGAGTGAGTGAGTGAGTGAGTGAGTGGGTGAGTGAATTAATCAATGCATGGATGAACTAGACAACAGCATGTGTGCTGTATTCACTACACACTGTACATACCTAACCAGGCTCTGTCATCATCCAGCTTCTCTCCCTTCATGCTCCCAGGTTAAAGGGAACCTCGCTCTGACTATTAGCCTACAGAAAGGAAAGAGGCAGTCCATTTCTGAATAATAAGGTCCTGCTGGGCTCAGTTTTACTTCCCTCATTGTTTTCATTGATTCTTTTTCTTGATTTTTTATTTAAGTGTGACTGATCAGTTTTAACATCAGTTTGATGGTCCAAATGACCTTCACACCTCCCACCCCCACCCAGGGTGGAAGTCGATAAACCTTGAGTTCTACCAATCCTGCTTTCCTGCACTCTCGACTAACATTCACAGTCAAGGATTCACATCAGTCCTTGAGATGTAAATGGAGAGAGGTCTGATGTGAAACGGTTAATTTGCAGAGAGACCCTTTAGATTTCTTTACAGTGGTGGTGATGGGAACCAGAGGTCACCATGTCTATAATACAGATCTGGCCCACAAAACAGCCTGCTCAGGATTCATTACGTTCATGATGCGGTATTTACAGGCATAAACCTGGTTACATAGTGTCACCAGCATACACCTTAACCCCAAGATGTTATGAGGAGTGTTAAAGGAACGGGCTGCATTTTTCTAGCACTTTTGTAATCAATCACTCCACCGACATCACCCCAAAACACCCACTCCCTTCGTTTCTAGCAGTGAGGTTTGTAATTTTACTAAAGGATTCACCCTGCTTTGCTTTCTCTTGGGCTGTATGAGCAAAATAATAGGATATCATAATGTCTGAGTTCTCAGACTTTTCACAACATGAAACAGTTATTTAGCACTTGTGTTCTAGCCAATCTAGCCAACTAAAGAAGGCCCACCATATTAGCAGAGACAAACCAGACCCAGGACACCGCCTGTTTGACTTGTTACCATCGGGCAAGTGGTACAGGGCCATCCATACAACAGCCCAACAGACTGAGAAACAGCTTCTTCCCGCTGCCTTACTGATTACCACCTCTGGACTGCATCATGTTCACTCTGCACATTAATGTACAGTCACCTTATGCTATACATTATTATCATTAGTGTAAGTCTACCCCATCATATACCCCGGTCAACTTGTACATTCTGTATATGTTGCACATCCATGCACAGTAACTTTACACATTCATAATTCTATCTATATAGACTATAGATATTCTATATCATATCTATATTCTATTGTATGTATACAACGTATTCTATGTATATAACTTTTTATTGTTTATCATTTCTTCTTGGACAATGTCGCACTAAATTACCGTTGTATGCAAATACAATGTCAATTCAAGGATTCTATTTTATTTTATTTTATTTTATTCTATTCTATTCTATTCTGTTCTGTTCTGTTCTGTTCTATTCTATTCTATTCTATTCTATTTTATTTTATTTTATTCTATTTTATTCTATTTTATTTTATTCTATTCTGTTTTATTCTATTTTATTTTATTCAATTCTATTTTATTTTATTTTATTCTATTCTATTCTATTCTATTCTATTCAATACTATTCTGTTCTATTTTATTTTAATCTATTCTATTCTATTCTATTCTATTCTATTCTATTCTATACTATTTTATTCTATTCTATACTATTCTATTTTATTCTAATCTAATCTATTCTATTCTATTCTATTCTATACTATACTATTCTATTTTATTCTAATCGGTTCTATTCTATTCTATTCTAATCTATTCTATTCTATTCTATTCTATTCTATTCTATACTATTCTATTTTATTCTAATCTTTTCTATTCTATACTATTCTATTTTATTCTAATCTTTTCTATTCTATTGTATACTATACTATTCTATTCTATTCTATTCTATTCTATTTTATTCTATTCTATTCTACCGATAATTCAGTTCAGACTCCTCTTAATAATCGCTACTTTCTGACCGATAAACTGATTTAGACTATCAAAACATCCTATTTTGATTGTTAAGGCTGGTAACCAGCTTCTTGTCATTTTTCCCACTCCACCTTAAACAGTTTCCAGAAGATCTTAATTTTAGATTTTAGAACCATTCATTATTTGTGCCAGCCCACAGAGGAATTTGTTCCCCGCATTTAACCCATCCAGGTAGTGATACGCACACATACTACTGAACATGCACACTAGTGAGTTACATTTGCTCTAAGCAGTGGGCAGCCCTATCCATGCCACCAGGGGAGGAGTTAGGGGTTAGGTGCCTTGCTTCAGTCCTCTTCAGTCGTGTCCTGTCAGTTTAGGGGATCAAACCAGCAGCATTTCAGTCACAAGGCGGGTTGAGGACCCCAGCTGAGTACCCGGATCCTAACCTCTGAGCAAATAACTTATTTGCTGCACCATTTAAAAAGGTCAATTCCAGAACGAAGCTGGCGAGTAAGAAACTGAATGTCGGTCCCAGACTATAAATTCTCTCCCAGTTTTTTTCATGTGACGGCATTAGCGCGTATTTTTGTGTTTGCAGACGGGCACGCTTCAAGCGCTCCAATAGCGTCACAGCGAGTGTGCAGGCTGACCTGGAGACGGAGGGTTTCGGGGCTCTAAACGTTCCCACCCAGGACAAGGGCCTGCAGTTTGGCTGCTCCTTCCAGCGCCACTCCTCTGAGCCAGAGTCAGCCGGTCAGCTGGTGGAGTATCGCACCGTCCACACTCAGGGGCAGTGGGCCTACCGCGAGGACTATCAGGGCGGCTACACCAATGAGCCCTGCCCGCTGGAGCTCCGAGCCCTGCCCCACTCCCACTCAGCCCTGCCCCTGGCCTCCGAGCGCAGCGGCCCAGGCTGGCACGAGGGTCCCCGGAGCCTGCCGGACTCGGGCCGAGCCTCACCCTGTCTCCGGGACGGGGAGTTCTACCTTCGATTGCTGCAGACCGAGGTGGAGAGGATGGAGGGCTGGTGCCAGAACATGGAGAGGGAGGCGGAGGAGAATGAGCTGCCGGATGAGGGTGAGAATTAATCTGCACATCATGGGAATAACGATACACTGAAAAATAACCGAACTGGCTTGATTCACGTGTTCATCATATCCGCATGAATGAAATCTATTCCGTCTAAACAAGCGTCAGGGAAAGTGTGGACTGAAAGCCAAAATTGTACTGGTGTGAAATTTTATTCAAGTGGAAATGATACACAGAACTGAATGAAGGAGATGTAGTACATCGCTTTTTATCGGTGTGCCAGGTGGTGTCTTTAATACTCCAGTAATCTGAATATGCATATCTTTATGAATGTGCATTCCTTCTGCCTTTCACTTCCTTCCGCCATTCCCCCTGCACATCCTGCACGACACACCCACTCCAACTGGATGGAATGAATGTCCACATTTACTTTGACTCTGTAGGAATGCACTCACAAGGATTTTAAAAGTATGGGAGTCCTTATTGGCATCAGGATACCAGCTCTGGCATTGCTCAGCATCAGCCCAGAAAGGAAATCTGTGCTCTTGCTCATCCATACACACACAAAGCCTGGATAATCTAATGGAAAACTGTTAAATGAGCACAAGCTTTCCCGGGATAGCACACACTCCACATCTGAAAATGCTTAACCATGGCAACAACTCCCAGGAAATGTGATAACTATGCTCCTGAAAACCTCTAAAAATAAATCTGAGGTTATAGTCACTTGACTTTCAGATCAGAAACTATCCCTGTCGTTAGCTGCATTCGCGTGCAGCCTGTCAATCAATTAACCCATAAGATCCCATGGTGCTGTATGTGTCCCAAGCCCTTTAAACAGTCTGGAATCTTCCTAATACAGCTTTAAACTCATGGAGTCCCCAGGTGACCTATACTGAACATTGGGGATGCAGTCACATGACAGTTTGTGAACATGTGACCTCATTTACTGAACAAGGATGTGATTGGTTACTGCGTCAGACCAAACCAGCTCATGCTAAAAGCCAGTGTTTGTATCTCTAAGGCCTGTAAACAGCTCTAAGATTTTGAGAACCTGTTCTATAGTACATAGAACCCATTTTGGCCCTATATCTAGAACAAAATGGTGAAATACTGATAAAATAATAAAGTTATGAAATGGTTGCTGAGACATGTTGGCAGTTTTCTGGCCTCGGAATAGTCATAGTAGACGCCATGTGACCTCTTTAGTAAGGCTGATCTAATCTTATAACCCATCTCTCATCACTGTCCTTTAGGGGGAAATGGTTCTGGGCTCTAATGGGTTGATAAATCAACTAACTGCTCAATCACAATAGCATACGTCCATGTGTACATCCTAATCTAAATAGCCTAGGCTGATTGAGGCCACAAATCAGATACAGTGTCAGTCCGAGGTGAATAACCCTGTAAACCATCTATTGAATTGATGACTAATGTAAATGTAAAGGTCTGGATCTGATTACATTCTCATCCCACCCGAAAAGATTCAGTCCTTGTGTGCATTTATGCATCATAATGGATGTTTCCAACGTTCAACAACATGGTGAGAGCCTCAGATCCAACTTTAAAACGCAACACCAGGATGTACAGACGAGTACAGTCGAGCTGTAGAGACAAGTATATGCACAAATCTCCCAGGGTTGTTGGTTCGCTGTTGGGCCACTGAGCAAGGCCTTTAACCCTGCTCTGCTCCATGGGTGTTGTTTCATGGCTGACCCTGCGCTCTGACCTCAGCTTTCTAGGATGGGATGTCCAAAAATGTATAAGTGAATAATGATAATATAGGTACTTTGTGGCGCCGGGTTTAAACCAACTACAAAGCCAATCAGAAGCAGACGGAGTTTCTTTCGCAAGGCTCAGAGTCTTCTCGGAATTTTGGTCCCCATCCCCCCCCCTATTAAAAAATGCACGTGACGTACATATGCCGGAATCTGCCACCATTTAAATCTACTAAAAACACCAACATGCCAACTGGAACCCCAGGTAACTCCTACTACTGCTTGTCTTCGTCTGACTGGACTGGTGTGATGCTTGTTGTCATCTTAGATCTGCATACTGGTGGTGTGCATGTAACAGAGGCTTTCGTCAGAGTGGTGTGCATATAAACTCCTCAGCTCTTAATTAAATCTATAATCAGAAGGAATTCCATCGGATAGGACCAAATCCTTTCCTGGAAACACCCGACACTATAAACCCAGTGAAGTGAAAAACAGCATATTGCTATGGCATTGCCACTTCTGCTTCTTAGAATCAGTTCGGTCCAATTACGGTTTTCCTCTGGCCTTGCAAAATCAGGAAGATCTGGAATGGAACTACCGCTCTCCATGTGGTAAAGGTCTAACAGTCAATGCCATTTTTCCTTTTCCCATATCAAACTGCATGTGTTTCTCATAATCTGCTCAACTGTAATCACAGCTAACGTGATGGACCAACAAGACCCACACTTACAATGGGAACTGTGTAGTAGGCAGCTGCAGTCGTGGCCCAATAACATATCTTTCTATTCATATCTATTCATTCTGAGATGCCAAACCCACACCTCTGTTTAATCCCCGTGTACACAACTCCAGTCCAAGCCTCAGCCTGGCTGGCAGCGTTTGCTGATTTCCCTGTTTTGCTTCCGATGTGGTGTGAAAAAGTCTTTGGGAGGGATAGAGAGAGGAACAGCGGGGGACATCCAAACAGGCTGTGGAGTTGTTGGCACTGCCATCCTGTCACTGTTGTTTCATATAGACTTGTCATGCAGGGACTGCAGTTAGAGGCACACGGATATTTGCCTTTGACTCACATAGGTGTCGAGTCAACCTTGCATTGTGAAACTGGCCTTAGTCCTAAACCGAGCCACATTCCGAGCTGTTTGTATTTTTTTCCGCAGTGCTGGAGCTGATCAGAGCAGCGGTGGGCAGTGCACAGATGCTCATGTCCCAGAAGGTGCAGCAGTTCTTCCGTATGTGCCAGCAGAGCGTGGTAAGCAGCAGGCCTTTCCTCTCTCACGCCGGCCCAGCCTCCCCACCCCCCTCACTCGGGAGCCGCTGATGAATTTCATTACAATTTCATTATGACTTGGTGGCAGGGTGTAGCGAGGATTCAGGGGCTGATATTTTTATTTATTTATTTATTTTTACCTCATGCTGCCCTTCAGGACCCCTCAGCGTACCCCCAGCCCACCACTCAGGACCTGGCCAGCTTCTGGGAGCTGCTGCAGCTGGCCATCGAGGACGTGCGGGTGAAGTTCCAGGACCTGCAGCGGATAAAGGACTCAGGCTGGAGGCTGCCTCCGGAGAAGAAGGTGAGAGGGGAGGCCCGTTCAGAGGTGCTGTATGGCCAGGCCGACCGCACGGGCTGACCGGCAGCGTGCAGAAGTGCTGCTCACGTGATGGATCACCATGACCCACACCAGCAATGGGAACTTTTGCAGTAGGCAGCGCAGCCATGGCCCGATAACTTACCATTCTGTCCATTCTGAGATACCAAACCCATACTACTGTTTAATCCAGGGGTACACAACTCCAGTCCAGGGCTCCACCCGGGAAGCTCAAGCTCTGTTTGAGATGGATTAGATTGACCAGGAGATCAGGAGTTGAGTACCCCGATCCTAACCTGTGAGCAAATAACTCATTCGTGTTCTTTCTCTTTTTCCCGTCATGCATTTTCTGTCCCATCTTAAACCTTCTAATCCACCCGCCTCATAACGCCACCGTCCGTCTTCCTTTCCCCATACCTGCACCGTCATGCCTTTCCCTCGCTTGCACATGTGTCCTGTATCCCGTGCTACCGAACCCATCACCACCCCAATCCCCCATTCCCTGCCACGCACGTCTCAGGAGGAGAAAAAGCTTCCTCCTCCGTTACCAAAGAAGCCGGCGGGTGGTGTGAGTGGGAGTCTGCGGGCAGAAAGCCTGGCTGAAGCAGGAGGCAGCAGCGGCATGCTGGTGGTCTCCCACGGCCGCGGCGTACCCGTTCGGGACAAATCGCTGGACCTGAGCGAGCGTCAGAGGCAGGAGGCCAGGCGGAGGCTCCTTCAGGCAGGCCCCAAACGGGCCACCTCCTTCCGGCAGAACTCGGCCACGGAGAGCGCGGACAGCATCGAGATCTACATCCCCGAAGCACAGACCAGACTGTGAGCTGGACCTGGTCACTTCTGTCCATCGAACAACCATAGCAAGTCCCCTGCTGGCCGCCTGCACACACACCTCCACACTCACGAGCGGCCTGGGGAAAACGGATAAAGGGCGGCGGGACTTGCTTGGAGGAAGATAACGTAGATGTGAGCTGCTCACTCACTTGCTTGTGTTGAACCGGTGTTAAACCGCACAGGAAATTTAAAAAAAGGGCTCCCACCAGCACAACCAAGTGGTATGAGATTCCGAGGGGATGGCTTTCGAAACATGTGTGTATTATAATATCCCAAAAACCTTAGAACTGTTTCAATAACTTGCCTGCGCAAATACGGGTGCAACATGTGAGAGGAGCTTAGATTTTAGTTTCAAATAGCAGACACTCTTTTGATATAGTCTTGATATGTTACCGTGCATCTAGTCATCTCCTTCTCCCAGTCTTGTGATAGTAGTTCCTCTCACTGTGAAACAGCAGCACACTCTAGTGGCCAGGGAAGGTAAGTGCACCCCTACAACTCAGGCCAGTCCACCCAAATCAATTGGCTCCATCTCAGAATCGAAATCACCGATCAACTCCAACTCCAACCACAAAGGCAGCATAACCCAGTACCTGTTTTTTTTATTTCTGGCTAACAGTCGGTGCCCAGCAGCGAGGCGCTTTCTGGCTCGTCCTGTTAAATGTGGAATACATAGACAGCTTTCTCTCAATGTGGGAGGAGTTTCTGAAGCTATAGATAGGACCAGCTAATGGTCGCAGAAGACAGTCCCCAACATGTCCATCTTTGAGAATCTGTTTGTGAAAAGCAGAAATGTGTGAAGCTTGTATTTCGTCGTTGGAATGGAGGGATGATTTAAAGGTAGCCATGTGGAACATTTCCAACTTTGCTGTGTGGATATTCCATAGTTGAAGGGCTTTGTTCCAAAACGTGTTATATGATCCTCTATCAAAAACTGACATCACTTTTATGATATATATCATATGGCCAAAAGCATCTGACCATCACACCTATATAAGCTTGTTGGGCATCCCAGCCAAAACTATAGGGATTAATATAAAGTCCCCTCATCCACCCCAACGTTCCAGTTTATCCCAACAGGTTGAGGTCAGGGCTCGGTGCAGTGCACTGGGGTTACTAGTTCCTTCACTCCAAACTCTCTAAGTCTAGTGTCTAGTATTCATGGAGATTAATGGAGAGGCTTTGTGCATCTGGATATTAGACTATATATATATAATACATACAGGGGTGGGACAATGAAACTGAAACACCTGGTTTTAGACCACAATCATTTATTAGTATGGTGTAGGGCCTCCTTTTGCTGCCAGTACAGCGTCAGTTGGTCTTGGGAATGACATATACTGCGTCCTGCACAGTGGTCAGAGGGATTTTAAGCCATTCTTCTTGCAGGATAGTGGCCAGGTCACTACGTGATGCTGGTGGAGGTTCGTCCTTCTTGGTGGTATGCTGACATTACCCTGGATACTGTGTCTCTTGATACATCACAAAGACTTGCTGTCTTGGTCACAGATGCGCCAGCAAGACGTGCACCAACAGTTTGTCCTCTTTTGAACTCTGGTATGTCACCTATAATGTTGTGTGCATTGCAGTATTTTGAGCAGAACTGTGCTCTTACCTGCTAACTGAACCTTCACACTCTGCTCTTACTGGTGCAATGTGCAATTAATGAAGATTGGCCACCAGGCTGGTCCAATTTAGCCATGAGACCTCCCACACTAAAATGACAGGTGTTTCAGTTTCATTGTCCAACCCCTGTATATAGTCACCCTCCACTGGTACTATGGGCCCAAACCCTGAGAAACAGCCCCAGACCATTATTCCCTTTACTGTTGGCCATTCCAAAAGGTGTTCTCGGGCATCAGTCCAAACCATATCGGTCTGGTAGCTGTGCCGTGCTTTACTGCACTCCAGCCGATGCTTGGCATCGTACATAGTGATCTTAGGCTTGGTTGCCAATATTGATCCACTGAAACCCATTTCATGAACTGCCCAGTTCTTGTGCTAATGTTGTTTCCAGAAGCAGCTCAGAACTGTAGGCGCTTCAGCCCTCCTCAGCTCTCTGTTCAACTCTCTGCTCTGTGAGTTTATGAGGGATAGCTCTCTGAGGCATAGCAATACCGCCCATAGTTCACCAGGGCAGATCCAGCAGACTCTAGTCTACTAGACTCTTCAGTACAACCCAATCCACTGCCCAGCGGGTGCCCCCTGGCTAAAAAGCTTGAACTCAACAATGAGGAGATGTGTCCACATACATTTGGCCATATGGTGTAAGTTGATGTGCTTGAGCCATACAAGAAATATCACTACCCCACCTTTATCAGACAATTAAAGTCCTGCTGTGTGCGAATGGATGAGCAGCGTTTTGGAACAGAACTCTTCAATCATCGTTTTGCTTTATGCAGTTCTTACATTTTGCATACGGCATTTAGCTGACGCTCTTATCCAGAGTGACTTACAAGGTTAATCCTATTACAGGTGGGCCAATGTAGTGTTAGGAGTCTTGCCCAAGGACTCTTATTGGTGTAGCACAGCATAGTCACCCAGACTGGGATTCAAACCCCAGTCTCCCACATGTGGTGGTGGCTCTCTGGCAGGCAGTGGTGTTATCCACTGAGCTCACCAACCACAATGTATCTATTACTCATGTCTCCGTTACGCCACAACAGCCGGTCAGTATCTCCCAGTCTTGTAGCTGGCTGTGTTCAGATTTTTCTCCCAGTGTTCAGATGTGGGTTTAAATAATGCGAGGTAATGGCTGGCCTTTTGTAACACTGGTGCCGAAGCCTTTGCGCCTACTTCTCCTGTCCCCGTTTATAATATTTATTTATTTATTATCTTTTTTTTTTTTTGAAAGCTTACGTAAAGTATTTTATAGGAAGATATATAATTTATAAAGGACGTTTTCAGCCTCGAATATGAAAATCCCAGAGACTACCCCACCTACAGTGAAGTGTTAATCTATATGCTGTGAGAGAATATATATCTGAGGAGGATGGGGTAACTCTGAGGTCCTGCATATCTCTGATGTTTAGGTTTGAATAGAGTCCACTGGAGCCTGTTCGAACCCGGACAGAGCGGGCTTACAGTACAGCGTTTTATTGCAAGATGATGGTCAGGAGCCACTTAAAAGTCCTTGTGCCCTTGTATCGACTACATGTGCCTAACCAGCACTACGCGTGGCTTTTTTAAAACTGACTTCAACACTGAATATGAAGTATGTTATTCACACGGGATATGTATTCTAATAATCCTGAGAATTTGTTACACTTTATTGGATATTTTCATCAGCTAATAACCACTAATCTGGATGTTTATGTAATCTGCATGCCTTTTGATACAGCCATGTAACTTTTCCTTATTCCCGCTCAACCCTGTGGATCCGTATCCTTTATTTTCCCCTCCACTCACAGTTCTGCCGTCTGCAAGATCACATCAGCCATCGTCTTACTACATGAATTCATTTCTGTCAGCCATGAGTGCAGTTGTGCTGCGTTTTGGTTCTTTTACACATAGATCCATGGATACGATTTTACCCAACCCACTCTCGAGCTAGATGAGATGGGGGCCTTCTTCTAGATAGAGGCCTCTTCCTTCATCCCTATATACTGTGTCTCCTTTACATACGGAATTAGCATCAGACTGTCCGGAATGGATCCAAAATGTGGCACGAAGGTGCCTGAAGAGTGAAAAGCACAACTGACTATTCCCTTTTCCACTGTGAAGGACATACTGGAACTCCTCAGACAAAAAGAAAGGAAGAAAACGAGTGAAGTCATTCAAAATGTTTACCAAAAGAACCGGGTTATTTCCTCCTTCTCCGATTTCTCCGGAATTCGTACCGCTATTGTCCACTTTTTGGAGTTTTTAAAGGGCCTTTTCCCCCCGTTTTTAGATGGACTCTTTAACTGTTCGGATGCTACAGGAGGCAAGCCCCACACGATCCCACCGAACAACAAGCATTTGTTTGACCTCCAAGACAAGAGACTGAGAACCGGATCTTCTCTTTAAGCAAAAACATACACGATGCTATTCTCTGTACCTCAGCCTCCCTCACCGAAACATGGCCCAGGCACGTCCTACACTCTGTCCGGGTACATGGACCAATACAGAATGGAATTATTGGCACTCCTGTTTGCTCACAGTGCCACATGCCTTGAAGTCATCTCACGCCTCTGTTGTTCCTCTTAAAGCCTTCGCTGAAGAATCTGAGTTCCTAGCGCAAAAACAGGATGTAGCCGGTGTACTTGCCGTATAACAAGCCAACAAAGCGCAGATTTAGCTAGTGTGGGTGATCACTTCTGTCCTGGTAGCACAGAGGAGCTTGTAGCAGCGTGTGTTTAAGGCACTGTGATGTTGTCTTTATTCGCTCCATACTAAAAAATAATAACCACTGGAAATTAACATGGGTCATAGACTTCTGAGCAATTACTGTGTAATTAAATATACCTTCTCGATCTCTGTTTTATGATGTAAATATATCTGTTGCTATGGAAGTTATTGTTACTAATACTATATGGATTGTTATCATGACTATTATTATTATTAATACTACTATTATCACATTATACTGAGAAATTGTTCTTTCGATTCCGACTATGGGAAACTTATTCTGTATTCTCAAGGTGTGTTTATAATGTATAGAGAATTACCCTATTTAGATGATGATGTTTTTTAATCGCTGCTAAAGTAGAAGGCGGACTGGGGAGAAGAAAAAGAAGATAAAGACGACACATGGCCAGGACTGCCCTGTGGCCGCTGCATGCAAGGTTACAGATGAGCTCGTAAAGGGAGGTTAATAGCTCTTGGGTGACTCTTTGTATGCAGACAGGATGTGAAGTGATGGTCTATTTATTTTTTTCTCTTATTTTTCAGTCTGAAGGAAAGGAAAAAAAAAGTGGGCATTCTGTTATGTAGCAGTTCATTTTTGTTCCACTCACTGACAGGTTTATTCAAGAATTAAGTCGAATAAATAAAGCACTGTATTTTACTCAGCTAAATATCATCACCACCATTAGCAGGTCCGTTTTCTTTCTCCCATCATTCAAAGTGCAAAGACAGAAGCCGCATCCGTTTCATTTTCTACTTTGTACTTCATGCCTCCTTCTACTGGCCAGATCAAACAGCAATAGCTTCCTACTCTTGACTTTTTGATGATGATGATGGACACAGAACAGGAAATACTCGCTCAAGTTTGCCACAAGAAAGACTTGCAGCTGACCACTGAGGACGAGCGACAGCTGAGGAGCACATGGGTGGCGTGTTTTAGTTACAGTTAGTCAGTGTTCTCTTGCCATAGACGTGTACAGCTAAATGTCTGCTAGCGCTAAATGAAGAAAGAAGGCACACTGTGACGTGGTAAACCTAACACAGAATGTAACACTGTCGATGGTTGTAAACATTTTTTAAAAAGTTATTATAAAGCTATTTTAGCGATTTAAAAGCACTGCTGTCCGCTTGGTTTTGTGTGTCTGTTTTATTGTTATTACTTTCCAAGTAGCTGCCGTAGCTGTAAGTCATGTGGTTGAAGAATGCACAGAACACACCGTGTCAAAATGAACATGACCCAAAGGTGATGAAGAAGGAAAATTAACTCAGAATTGTACTAAAAGGAAATAAAAACTTTTAATTTATCAGGTACTGATACAAAGTTAAAAAAAGAAAAGGAGGGGAGAAGAAAAAAATAAAATAAAATAAAAACCAACAACACAAACACGCAATAGAAACCGACTTGCTTTACTCCCCTCTCCCGTTTCAACAGAAGCCATGTGTTGACGAGATGAACAGCACAAAGATGGTTCAACGCGGCTGGTGTCTTTTGGTCCGTATCGTTGCTGCTGCTTTGCTGCCTGAGGCTACATTCTCAGAAGAGGAGAGAGGATGATGGGGCTTAGGGACACAAGGATTCAGTGGGCAATGCTAAAGGAAGAAAAGACAATGCAAAATCCATTAGTCAGGGTAAAGCTGTCTTCTTTTCTAAGTCATTTCAGAATATAAACAAGCCAGATTTCCCACCTGGCAAATGTCTCAACTTTTCATTCTTGTGTTTCCATGCTTTCGTCTTCTCCTTCTCCTCCCTCTTCCAATGCTTCATCTTCCTCTTCCTTACGTTCTGGGGGCTTCTCATAGGCTTTCTCAGAAGGAGTGACAATTACTCCATCCCAAGTGGACATCTCTGAGGCCAGATCTGTACAGAACAGGTTAGGAGAAGTCTCTCTAAGCAATTCTGGAAGTAGCCAAGGAACAAAAAAAGGACAACAACAAAAAACCAATGAATTTGTGTTTTAAGTGGAGGACTCACAACTGGCATCTCCCTCAAGTCCCAAGATCTTTCTGTAGCCACCATGAGAAAGGACTCTCACCAGTGTTTGGGCAGTGAAACACACCATGTCCTGCAGATACACAATCAGATCATACACTTCTAAACATTAAACCTATTAAAATTACATCACCATCATAGTGAAACCCCAGATCTCTGGAATGGTAACTTCACAGGGAAAAAAAAAATTTGAATGTGTGTTAACATAACAGATTCCAAATAATTCAGGAGCGTTTGATGTGCAAGGTTCACATAATGGACTCCTGTAAATGCTGGCACATTACCTGCTGCTCTAACGTCATCACAGTGTGCACACGGAAGTTTCCACTTTCACAAGGGTCTGTGATCCCTACAGACCCTGGCAGAAAAAGCCCAGCTGCTAGCAGCTGCAGACAGCGCCTACATGACACATTCACAAACACAAACAGCATTTTAGGAAATAAGTAGGCAACCAGGATATTGAGAAAACAAAAAGGAGAACAGCCCACCTGTAGGCAACGTTGAGTGGAAGGGGCTGCCTGGAGGGGTTATTCATGACAGCGGAATGGCCCTAAAGAAATTGATGGAACACAGAGTTACAGGCTAGTACATTCATAGACAGACTGTTCTTTCCAAAACTTCATCTTTACCCAACCAGAATCTCAACAGAAAGCTACGGGCATCAGAACACAGTTGGTGTTCGAATGCAGTTCAGCTCAAAAGTAATTCAAAGAGACTTTTTTTCTGTATTGACTTCACAGAAAAGAACAGGTACATATCAGCTGAAAGGAAAAATAACTGACTGCCTTTAAGCTTTAGTGCCATGACTCACCAGGAGATCCAAGATCCAGGGGGTAAGAGGCTCAAAGCCAGGAAAACGCACCCGCAAGTCCTTCAACAACCGGATCAGAACCTTCACCCTAAGCAACAAATAGCATTCTTTGATTTACAGAAACACACTGATGATACTTTCAAGCTGAAACACCAGAGCCTGTTCAGGCAGGATCAAAGACTAGGCAAGTCAATATTTCTAAAGAAGCAACTGGAAGACAAGAAAAGGAATGAATAGCTAGGATCAGCTTTGAACGGAGAGAGTAGCAAGAAATACCAACAGATTTTGATAAGCTTTGAAAGAATCAGGCTTTGTGGAGCAATGAGATAAACATTTATGAAGTCGGCGAGCGTTCTTACGTTGACTGAGAGGCGTTCTCCTCAAACCACCGAGCATGGCGAATAGCAGCCAGAGCACTCTGTAGAACCTTGATGTCAACTTTAGGAAGGAAGATAGAGAGAGAGTGAGAGAGAACAAGGACTGCATTGAAAACGCATACCACAACACCAATATAAACTAGTATGAGTGACGACAGTTTGCGGGCTTACGGTGAAGTTCTGGGTCAAGCTTGCGCAGATTTGGAGGGACAGTGGTGATGAGAATCTTCACTGTAGCATCAGCGGAGCTGATCTCAAAGCCAGTCTCGTTGGTCAGCATAGACAAAACTGAAACAGCGACAGACATACATACATAAGCAACGCACCCCTGAGGAAATGAAATACATTCCTGTACATGATCACATCAAAGTCTCTGAACAGTTCTGAGCCTTGCCAACCAACATGTACTCACCCTCAGCTGGGTCCTGGGTGCGAAGAGTCTCCACCACTTTGTTTCCTAATGCTGCAACTGCTTCCACTGCATTAGAAGAAAAAAAGTTTAAATTTAGATGTAAAAACAGGCAAAACAAGTTTCCTAAGAAGCATCAACAAAAAGGGCATGGGGAAAATGGGAATACTTACGAGTGGGAAGAATCTTCAGAATAACCACAAGATCGGCTACGTTATGGCCCGTCATCATCGTACCCTTTTTGTATGAGCCCACTTGCCGCACCTCTTCGATTTGCTGTGAAAGGAGGGCCTCGTGCATTATGAGCAATGCTAGCACATCACTGTAAGAAACGATACAGAATTGAAACTTCCATATCACTTACCACTTCAAAGTTTCCCGGAGCCACAATCAAATTATCGATGACGTTGTTGATCTTGGTTACTAAAGATAAGATGGAAGACTGCGAAAAAAAAAACAAAAAAAAAAAAACAATTAATAATAACAATAATAATAATAATAATATCAATCAATCAAAAAAAAGAAGTTGTCCAATCCAAAGCTACAAAAACACATATATACACCAAACTTCAGGGTTCACAGTAAAAACTACAGTGTCATGGTGCATCTTCACACTTTAGTCTGCAACGCAATACTACAACATTTACACATAGATAAAAGTACCTGCTCTGCGGGTGTAGGACTGAGATCTTGGTTGCGCTTCAGCAGAGCCTCACTAAACGCGCTCTCATCAGGTGCTGGCTTTACCCGTGGAAAGGCCATCTCACACTGGAACATGGAGAAATGGTTTATCTTACAGCTGGAAAATAAACTACAGTATTCTGGTATGCCACTGGCACAAGGTGACCAAAAACAGCATTAGATTTAATGAGGGTGATGCTCTGTCTAAAGCTAATATACAGCAAGCAGGTCTACTACATATGGCATCACCTGGCTTGCATTCCCCAGCCAACCGAATCCTTATCAATAAATTATAATTGATGTGCACACTCCACAAAATGTCTACAGTTGTGAACATGGATTGTAAGGCTTACCACATAGAAATCAAACGGTATATGTGGGACAAAAGGCCGGTACCTGAAAAAGAAGACGCATGAGTGATGGTGAAGGAAAAAAAAAAAAAACACATAACAATAACACTTAAGTTTATTGATTGTCTAGTCTGATGGTACTATAACACTCATAACTCACCCTTGAACTAAACCTCCACGGGAGCCGAAGCGGCCACCACGGCCCCTTCCCCGATCGCCTCTGGGGGACAGAGAAAGAACACCAGTTACTGGCAAGAATGGTCATGATACAGGGGTTACCAGTCAAAATACCGCAAGCACATATATATTACCATTTTAAAGATCTAGTGCTAATGTTAACACTGCAACCTATTTCTTTATGCTGGACTGGAAGGTTCTAGTGGTGAAGAGCATAGCTATGTAGTGGTCAAGGATTTAATGTCACTTAAAAGAAGCTCTGTCTACACCAGTCTTAACATTAAACTACTAATTGCATCGATACTGGGTTATGGAGAACCGATACAATAATATCGCGATGTTCGGTATTTTCCTACGCCCTGTTACTGCAGCTATGCGACTCCATAGGTGATGCTATTGTTGATACTTTAGCATTCCCAATGGCTAGCTTAAGGCTAGCTACACTCGCTTTTAAAACAAGACAGAACATAGCAAAACCCATCAAAGAGGAAGCAGTTGCTTTGCAATATGCTGCAAACCCGCAATGCAGAACGTTTGTTTTGTGCTAGCAGTTTTCAGGTAGGTAGGTAGCTAGCCATAAATGCTAGCCATGTTTCATTCATTCACAATTAGCACCATAACAACAGCTACAACGATTTGGTTCGTCTGTCGTTTGTATATAGCATACAGCCAGACCAGAATAGAATTAAAATTGTGCATTTATATCAAATTCGCCACATAGCTGTCTTACATTGTGCTAAGTCGCTACATATTACACCAAGCTAGTTAGCTAGCTAAAATCACCAGGCCTGTGCAGCAGAAGCCAGAATCAAAACGCCGTGGAGAATTTCAAGACACACCAGCAACGTAATTTCATTTGTTGGAATTTCAGCTTCAAAATGATAAGCTACATTGCAGAAGCGTGCAAAAGTAAAGCCTTACCTCATTGCGTAAGACGTTTTGGCAGCTTTAAGAAACAAAGAATGGATGAAAAATCGGTCACCAGCACCCGGTGCGTGTGAGAGCCGCTGAACAGAGCTGAGAGGAAACGGACAAAAGGGGGACTGATATACAAAATAAAAGTCCACAAATAAACACTGTCGTTCCTGGTCTTTTAAAATAAGACGTTTCCTCAGATAAAACACAAAAAAAATACGTAACACGCTTTAGTGATATTTCATTTTTCATAAAGAAAGAAAGGATAAAAAAAACCGGCACCGGCTGCGTGTGTGAGAGCTACTCAGCTACTGAGTAGAGCCGGGCCGAGCTAAAGCTAAAGCCCTGAGCGGAAACAAATAAAAGAGGACATAAATACAAAATAAAAGTCCCGAACGGATTCCGTGTATTCCTAAAATAAAGGATTTTCATCAAGTGAATAAAAACAAACACAACACTTTCAAATAGCTAAACCAAGATTAGGGATTACATACAATTTTTTAATATTTGTATGTCATTTTAAACTCTTATGCTGTTATAATTAAATATTCTAACTTCTGGCACAAAAGTGTATTTTATCTTGTATTAAATAAATAAAATATACTCATTATTACAATCATTTACACATTCATTCAAATGATTTTTTTGGTAAAATATCAGTAACATTGCTAACCCACTACATGCTATAAGCGGTTCAATATTCTGCCTGTATTGGTCTAATTTGATATATCTTTGAAATACATCATAAAATATAATCATGAATTAAGTATTTCATCAAAGAGGTGAACAATAAACTCATCCAGATACCCTCACCAGAAACTCTGCTCCATCCTCTGGGTCCCCTGCAGCCCCTGATAAAATTTAAAACAATGTGAAGTAAATAACAGCAACATCCTTTTAACATCCAACCTTAAAATATGTGATTAATAAACTTCTACATTTGATCTTTTAATAATAGCCTCACTATACGTTTGTAGAATAAACAAACGTTCCAATTTGGCTTATATGTTTAAAGTTATATGTACATATATTTATATATGTATTGGTCTGAACAGTTTCCCTTAAGACACAAATCCAGTCCATTCAAAAATGACCATTGACAATAAGCAGACCAATAACCAAAGGCTTTGAGGTCAGAATACTCCATAGTACACAAATACCAAGGATGAAGGAATTTTACTGTGGAACGTTTTTACTGTCAGAAATCAGTTCATCAAATTAGTAACTAATAATTAATACGAATAAAAGTTTCATTTAACACATACAACATATACAACAGAGTGTTCTAATTAAAATAATTGTACTACTCATTTTAAACCACACCACGTTACCATAAGGGGCCCGTATCATGGAAAACCATTACCTCACCTTTACTGAATAAAAAGAAATTGATGTACTATGTAAACCCTTGTAAAGTTTCAAAATGTACATATATGTGGATATATGGATAATAAGCTGACATCCACTTACACTGTAGAAAAACAAGTGGTTTAACTTCAAAATATGTCCGACCTGCCTTAAAATTAAATGTTAATTTGAGTTAACTGAATTTCCAATAGTAAGAGAACAGGAATCTGTGTTTTATGCCCAGAAGCGTATTATTTTAAGTTCAAATAATTAAAAATGTAAATTTAGCTGGGACACTAACTTTATCATCAAATAAACAGTTGCACAAACAGCTGCACCCAGACGGAACCAACCGACAGAAGTGAAATTTGGTGGGTAGGTTTGACATCATGAGACATGCAAATAATTCAAGTTTCACACTTGACCGCCCATGCGATGTAAGCAAGGATGAGCCTTATCCCCTGTGCATGTCTGAACCAACAGCCACGATTGTGTACATTCAGCAAACAGTGATGCCCAAAGACTGCAGTGGTGTTGAGCCAGACTGTCATGGAGTGACTCAGAATGGCAGCGGGTCATCTTCAGTGACGAGTCCAAAGAATCCATGTGTGGAGGCATCGTGGTCAGCGCCATAATTACCGGTTTGTTATCACGCGTCAGACGTCCAGAAGGCCTGTTGTCACTCCACCTCCACCCATACCGCACCATCCTTGCTGAGATGTCTGGCATGGCCGTATAAAAGGCCATGATGTGAAACTTTTCCCTCAAATCACCTTAACCAAAGTCTGCACAGCTTAAATAATACTACAAATAATAATAACTATTAACATGTAAAGCTATATATATATATATATAATACTGAACATGGCCGTGGTAGTGGGGGGAAAAGTGGACCTGACTACCCAGGGTTCCTCGTATACTGGCATGGATAGGGGCCCACTGACATTGAGAGTGTACAGGGCCCAGAATTTGCTGCTACGCCCCTGATACTGAATGTGGAAATAAGCAGTGAGATCAGCAGATGGCAGCAGACAGCAGACAGCAGACATATAAGCCATTCAGTCCAATTCAGAATGGTCTTCTGGGTAGAAACTGCATCTAATAGACTTTACTGAACATAGTTTGTGTGTTTTCCTCCAGAGGAGATGGAGACTGTGAATGTACTACTCCAGAAACCTTCCTAAAACAGGTGAGAGGCTACAGCGCAGGCTCGGAGCAGGACACGTATAATTATTGTGCCACTGGTTATGAATACAGACCTATAAGTGGCACACACACACACACGTCTGACGCACTGTCATCAGACTACAGCATGTGTCCCGACCACCGCACTGCTGCCATGACAACAGCATCCGTCATGACATCAGCACCTCTGTCTGACTCATACTGTGCAGGTCTGTGCAAAAAAATATGCTGTGCTTTGTGCGAGTGCGTGTGTGCGTCTGAGAAAGAGGGAGAATAGGGTTCCACGCTGGGATGATTTGATATGGGAGTTCTCTGTTGGTGTATGACTGACATGTGTCATCGTGCGACCGCAGAAAAATGGACAGAGAGACAACAGAGAGTGCAGTAGAACATCCACAAGTTTAATTCTCTATGTACCAAAAATAACACATTTGTTTATTCAAGGAGCTTTACCATTACGATATTGAAAATAAAACCAGAGCAGACATACAGAACACGCAGCACAGGAAGTCATCATTAAAAATGTATTGCACAACTGCTCACATTAATTCCCTTTTAGGTTCAGTACGCTGGGATATACATCATGGTAAAAGAATTGGTCATGTGACTCGGTCACTCTGTATCAGGACTACTTCTGCACCTGGTAACCCAAATATTACATTAAAATCTGACACACAGGGCATCATATCTCAACATTCCCCTGAAATATTAAGACGCACATAGCGCATCCAAGGAAGCTGAATCGGCCCTTAAGCTCCTGTCATGTGGCTGACATGCACTGAACTTAGTTTCACTGGGATCCAATGGAAAATTTTGCAACGTTTTTCCCTTAAAATAGACTTTTCCAATCTCCCAAAATTAGAATAACCTATACAGTGGCATAAGTGCAAAAGTTTGGGCACTCCTGGTCAAAACCTTTCAGTTTTTGTGAACAGTTATGTGAGTAGAAGATAAACTGGTCCCTAAAAGGAATGGCATGTACCTGGAGCACAGACTGTTAACAAATGTTGCAGTAAGGGAAATGTATAATAAGGTACAATAAATAGAATCAAGAGGAATACGAGTTAAAGAGCCAGGAAAGGAGGTAAAGAGATACATGAATATTACGTATTTGGAAATATTATACATTAGCCAGTCTGAGTGGACATATAGACATGTTGCTAGGGCTGTGGCTTGTTTATAGTTATAGTTGGAAAAGGCCATGCGACATTTTACGACTTTATAAAGCTCTATATATACGTATCAATGTGTCCCACCAATCAGCAGCCACTTCCAGGGGTAGCCAGTTACTGGTTTCATGATGTAATTAAGACATGGCAGTTAACAGGAACGGTTAAAGTGAAATTGAGGCCTGCAAGGCCAGGATAACTTTCCAAGGTAACTATTCATAGCATGGCTAGTAAAGCAAATCACTGCAATAGACTTTCAGGAAGGTTTGGAGACTCTGGACTTGTGGTGCAAGACAACCTTTACTGCAGCCTCACCACAAAAGCCCATAATAGAAGTTTGCAAAGGAACAAGTTTGGTGGGCTGATGAGGTTAAAATAGAGCTCTTTGGCTACAAAGAGCAAAGAGATGCTTGGGGAAAAAAGGGTGCAGAGTTTCACACAATTAACACCGCTCCATCTGTTAAGTCTGGGGGTGGAATGATCATGCTTTGGGCTTGAGCTGTACTCAGTGGTATGAAGAATGTGTCACTAATAGAGGGGGAAATGGTTTCAGTAAAACACCAGTAAATTCTGAAAACAAACATCATATCGCCTGTAAAAAGAACCGCTGAAGATGATAAATGGATGGCTTCTGGAACAGGATAATGATCCTAAACACATCTCCAAATCCACAAGGAGTACCTCAAGTAGTGCACGATGTAGGTTTCTCCATGGGCCTTATAGTCCCTCACCTGACCTGAATGTCTTTGTAAATCTGTAGACAGACCCCAAAAGAGCAGCACCTACAAGACGGCCCAAGATTCTCATAGAACTACAAGCCTTTTGCAAGGATGAATGAGCAACACCACCCTCCTCAACCCAATACTGAAAGACCCTAAAAGTGGCTGCAAGCTATCATACTTGCCAAAGGGGTGTTACTAAGTACTGACCAGGCAGGGTGCCTAAACTTTTGCTTTGGAACCCTTATTATTATTATTATTTGTAATTTTGAAACAGTAAAAGATGAATCTTGCTTAAAATATTAAAGGCACATGTCACCTTCATGTATTTTTACTGTGGTGACCAAACGTTTTGACCCCACTATCAGCCAGAAGTTCAGTCGCCTATAGTGATTCAGTTCAGTGACCTCATCCATACTAGTACTAAGGATAGACAGAAGTAGTGCACAATGCAGAGTAATGCCAGTAGAGTCAAGCATGTGTGAAGAGAGTTTGGATTTCCAGTTTTACGTTTTCTATTTTTCCTGTGTTAGATGTGAAGTAACATCCGTCACTGATTTATGTATCAGCATAACCGTTTGCTTGAATGCATTACAAACTCAATAAGCCTTGGAACATGTGAACCGTCAAATCTCTTACAACCTAACTGAGCAATGAAAAGCAACACAGCTAAGCAATGCACTGTTGCACTGCTAGTCGAATGCTTACAGAGTGCCAGCACACCAACATATGAGTATAAAATGTATTACATCCCAGCTATACATACATAAAGTACAGGTAGCATCCAAAATAGACAGTAATGCCTTCAACTGCTTTACCAATAAGTATAACATCACATGATGAACTAACACACAGTGAGACCTTGAAGGTGTAGCTTTCTGTTTTTCCCAAACCCAGCTGATCAGCCATGTACAAACATGAACATGTACACAGTTAGCTTATTTAGCTTCACAGTTAGCTTATTTAGCTTCACCGCTAGATTGTTTAGCTTCACAGCTAGCTTGTTTAGCTTCACCGCTAGCTTATTTAGCTTCACCGCTAGCTTGTTTAGCTTCACAGCTAGCTTGTTTAGCTTCACCGCTAGCTTGTTTAGCTTCAGCGCTAGCTTGTTTAGCATCACAGCTAGCTTCTTTAGCTTCACAGCTAGCTTCTTTAGCTGTAGCTACAAGGCTAATATAAGAGAATTCACAGCAAAAAAGTTTGGATCACACGATTTAGACTTCCGTTACTTTCTCCTACATTAGCCTTGTAGTTCTAGTGCAAAACTAGATATGCCAACCGATGAACTGTGTTTGGGATAAGAGGAATTTTAGGAATGAGATTTTCCAGTGGACCAGTTCTTATACCTACTTATAGCAGGTTGCTTATTATAAATCAAATAGGTGACAACACTGAGTGTCAATTATCTGTAGGAACACAGTAGAGACTTCTATGGAATCCATATATCAGCATCTGGGTCATTCTCACGAAATTCCCTTTAAACGTCATTCGCTATGAAGGTTATGAAGGTTGCCAATTCTGATCAAAGTTAGCTCATTAGTAGCCTTTATGACAGACAACACTTATTGGAATAAGCATTCAAACCCATTTATGTAGGCTCTGTCAGTCATCATGATCAGCATATGTAGGGGTCCTGTAGCCTTCTGAACAAAGCCAACAGAAAAGGGTTACCCAGTATTCCTATCATAGTAGGCTACCGCAGGGTTTCTACAACCAGTGGGGCATGACCCACCCTCTATTGGACCATGGGCTGTACTCAGGTAGAGACAGTAGTTTGCACTGAGCTGCAAACCTTGTAGAAGTATATATTATGTATATTAATATAAGTATATGTATATTATTGTACACATGTACAAATGAGAACGTCGCAGTAGCAGGCTAATTACACATCTTCAGTTTGTGACAACATGGGCCACTGGCTACTGTGACAACATGGCCACTGGCTAGCTACTGATGGGGAGGTTTCTTCTTGATGGGGTGCTTTCACAGCTTCCTTGTTTGAATTTGGGCATATCATAATTCTTCTTTAATTTATTTATTCTATTTGTGTTTATAAAAGCTTCTCTAGTTTTCTGGTGGGCCGCTATGCTTTGTAGGTGGGCCTTGGGGCAGAAAAGGTTGAGAACCCCTGTTCTACTGTACTCGATTTTCAGTTTACATTTTTTGGTATTTTATATTGCATATTTTGCATTACCAGTGTTTATTGACCATTATAATAATTATTGATTATTTATTTACTTATTTAAGTCCACTAGGACTGGATTTCCTTGCCTTAATGATTTGCTAGTAAACTGTGAGACCACAACCACGTTTTGTGGCACCAGTAAAGGTTTGTGGTAGTAAGATAAATTAGCAAAATACTTTTTTCGAAATATTTATGCTCTTTTAATTTGAAAATACTCAGTGTGACAACGGTATATAGACTGTGGGAAATAAAAACAGATATTTACAGATTTAAATGTTTACTGAGGATTTGGCCCCCTAATATACTTTACTTAAGATAGGTTCTAATATGCTTAATAATAATCAATATTATTATTGTCATTGATTGTATTTCCAAATAAAAAAGAAAAAGTCCTTTGAACTTTTTCAAGTTGGGTTCCAGTATTTGTCCTGTCGGTGAGAATGAGCCACTTATCCTGATGATGGGCGTGAGTACAATATGGATAAGCCAGTTCTTTATCCGAGCACATATGGTCATAACCCTCATCAAGGGTTTCGGTGAGGTTACCTGGGTTGCCAAGACTAACCTATATCACCACTGGGTAGCAGTACAGACCAAGACGTACCTGCTCCAACCTAGTGCAACAATATTCTCCTAAGTGTTGGCGGCAACAAATGATACCCCACTTCCCAGCTTCCATGTGTGTTTGTGGTGACTATAACAGAGAGAACCAGCAAAACAAGAGGCATTTAGACAATATTAATACAATGACTCGGAGATGTTTCCCGCTAAGCTTGTACAGTGGCAGATGATACAGATCATGTCATCAGGATTACAGAGAACAATAGCTTTCGTCAGAAAACGAGTGAGAAAACCGCGCACAGCACACCAGCCGACGACGAACAGCACTTTAATACTCCCAGCACTGGTGTGGACAGCAACGGATAAAATCAAGGACCTTCTCCTCACGTGCTCATACAGACACTCAGTTACGCACGAAATAAAGACTCCTCACTTTCTTTCACGTTCGCAGAGACAGATTGACGTCATATACATATAGTGTAGCTGTGGCTGTGTTGTAATATGAAAGCATTTCTATTGAAACATTTACATATTATATGTTGGTGTATATCATCATGTACATACAGTATATTCTCAGTCTAGCAAACACACCCATTCCATCCACTTCCGTCGTATGTGAGAGCAAATTGGAATTTTAAACAACTAGTCACAACCAGTCCTGTTCTCCGCTCCCTCGGACCAGCTGATGAAGGCCGGGATTAGATATAGTGTATTAGACATTGATTAATAGGTCATTAAAGAATGTCTCAAATCTACCATTATAGAGATGCCACTATGCTGGAGATGCCACTACCTTCTGATTTTATGGAGCAATAGCTGTTAAGAAAAGGTAATAGGTAGTTACCTCCATGGCATGCCACGCAAGCGGTTTCTGATGCTGGTCAGAGAAACGCACTGCCTGTTTGACATTTAGACTTTATAGTGCTTTACAGAATCTAGAATCTAGAGCTGATTTAGTGCTTCAGTGCACTGCTGATTTGCAGCTGTTGCTATGTCAGAACAGAACCTTGTATCTCCAAAATTCCAACTTTCAAGAAGGAAAAACATGCTCTACATATAATGTACACTCATCATCAAAAGAATAGCTGTACCCAGAAGTAATCAACCCACAGCAATGAAACTTGGTGGGTAGGTTTGACATGCGAATGATGCAAGATTCACTTTTGGCTACACATGTGGCCGAAGCAGGGTCTGGCCTTATCCCCTTATCTGACTGACCCAATGTCACTGAATGTTGTGGACATTCAGTGAGCAGTGATGTCCTCCAGGAGTCATCTTGTTAGTGCAGCACCACAGTTACAACGACTGCTCTTAACCCCACGCCAGCGTCCCCAAAGACGGCAATGGTGCCATGCCAGACTGTCATGGAGTGACTCAGAATGGCAGCGGGTCATCTTTAGTGACGAGTCCCACTTTCGTCTTGGTGGAGACGCCCAACAAATCAGTGTATGAAAGCGCCGTGGTCAGCACCAAGATAACCGGTGTGTTGTCACATATCACATGTCCAAAAGCCTGGTGTTAATCCGCCTCCACCCCTACTGCACCATCTGCAGGAACTGTGTGAAGATATTCAAGCTGCATGGGATGGATCATCACAGGACCCCATTAGGAACCTCTACAACTCCTTGCCGCAAAATCTGACATGTTGCATTAGCAAACATGGCGGACCAACTCCATACTGAGAGACAGACTTCTGTATGTGTAGCTCAATAAATATTGTCCATATCAGTCTAAATTCATTATAATTTATTGGTCCTGGTAACCTTTATCTTCCCCACACGTCCTTCTGGGTGCAACAATTCTTTTGACGATGAGTGTAACCAGATTTTTGTGTCCCAGTCATTTTAATCCATTCACCATGAAATTTACCCACAGTGTAAAAGAGCCACAGCCATTTTCAAATAACACCAACAACTGAAAAACAGCAAGAATGGAAATACAGGGTTTTGTTCTGACAGCAGCCAGTAATGTCCTCCGTTAAAAATGTGCTCCGTCAATTATTTAGTTTCCTTAATGGATTTTCCTCTTAAGGCTTAAGTCTAGGAGCCGCAAGAGCATGGCACTGCCTGACGGTTCACCAGCTGAGCAGAGATTGGGGAAATGGCTTTCATCACTCTGGTGAGTTCTTTGCTCTCTCCTCATCTCTCAACTTTGACTCGAAACGTTCTTCTTTCTTTTCTTAGCTCTCACATTCCTCGCAACAGTATGTACATCTTTCATGGGCACTCTTGCTTAGGCCACATTCACAAAGAGATTTTTGGGTTCCATCAAAAAACAAACAAAAACCACTACAATGCTGCTTACTTTCACGATAAGCTCACCAGAGCCAAAATGAGACCCCTGTGACACTATGGTCTTTGGCATGCCCAAATGCAGTCACTTCTTTTAGCCAATCATTAACATCTGCTCTGGAGCCATTTACCACACATGGAACGAGACATTCACTGCACTGTAGCACCTCCTCTCAATCTATGAATCCTGCCAGGTCCTGTATTTATAGACCCATCAGCTTCCTGCAGGAGCCTGAAGGTACTACCACCTTAAACACAGGTGACTCAGTTTTTGTCTGGTGAGCTTATATTGCTATAAGTTGATTTTCAATCGCAACACAAAACTATAACATACAGCTAAAGACAAGATCATCATCTGAGGCAGACTTTATCAATTTGCCTAAATTAGAATCTCCAACTATCCAATAGTGCTTCACTAGTATTTCAAAGCTAGCTATGGTTCTGTCATCAAGCTAATCACAAGCTATCCTTACAGACCCTTAGGGCTGGGCTTTACAACATCAGTTCACAGTGATTTGTTTCTCTTTCATCTTGCCTATGACTTCCTGACGCATGATCCAAGTTTCAGCTCTGGTGAACGCTTTCAGTGGAGTGTCATTTGTACACATCACCATGCACTGTGTTTTTGACAGCTACCAAAATCTGATTGTGAACGTGGCCTTGTGAACTTGCTTCTCTCTAAAAGTCTGTACATTTAGTTTCTGCCCTTCCCATCCCTCTCTCCTCTCCTCCCTTACTTCTGCATGTCACACTGCAGTAGGAGGACGATAGAAGGGTCACTTTTTGCTGCCTCTTTGAACTCCTCCAGCGTGATCTCATCATTGTGATCTTTGTCCATCTTGCTAAAGATCTTGTCCACACGCTGCTGGGGCGTCAGGCCATCCTCGTTCATGCGCATCATGATCACCGTGCCGACCATTTTATAGATCGCCTGGGAGCAAAGAGGGTGAAGGGCAGATGGCAAGAGGCCGAAGGGGAAACGCATGGAAAGAGTGAAAACACAGAGGAGTGGAATGGAAAGAATAGAAAGCAAAAAAGGCATATATGTATATCTATATATATACACTGTATAACTATGAACTGCAGAGCTTTCATCATTAACACTTTAAAATTGTATTAAACGATGAATTCCACCAAAACCCCACATAATAAAGGGCTTAGCTTGTAAACAAAGCCATGCAGAGTGGTTTTGGGATAAAATGTTCTATTCTAGAGAACCATAGCAAGTCCCAGTGGTGGTGAATAGCACCAAATGTCCCCCTCTAAAACATCCCACACAGAAAATTATGGTTCTGAATAGGCTGTCTGGTGTCTGATATTTTATTGTATGATTGTTTAGTGATAATGTTTTGACTTAAAGTGCATTTTAATACATGTATTTTAATCCAATCATGGTGGAGGTATACACGCCGGCTGTGGTCAGGCAAAATAGTTCCCAAAGAAAACTTGTGTTTTTGATTTTCCACTATTTTACCATCCTCGACATTATATGCTGAGGATGGTTTTGGATAGTATATAAATTAGCAGTAACACTTTATATTAAGTTTTGCTAACATGAACTGACATGAAGTAATATTTACATTTACGGCATTTAGCTGACGCATTTTTACGGAGCGACTTAAAAAGGTTAATCATAACCTAGTCAATCATATTACAGGTAGGCCAATGTAGTGTTAGGACTTTCACCGAAGGACTCTTATTGGTGTAGCACAGCATAGTCACCCAAACAAGGAATCAAACCCTAAACTCCCACATTGTGTGGTAGCTTAGTGACAAGTGGTGTTATCCGTTGCGCCACATCAACCATCAATTAACATGGAGTAATACAGTTGTTTAGTTTAGCCAACCATTGTTACTGTATTAGCGAAATATGGTCAATGTATACTAATGTATGGTCATGTTAGGTAATGCATTATGATGTTAGTTAGTCAAAAGCTAATATAAAGTGTTACTGCCTATTTATATACCAAAAACATTTAACGTTAAGTGATCCCGCAAAATCGGCCATATTTTTATTGTACACATTGGGACCCCTGGTTCCCATCATTATCACTGTAAAGAAACCTGTCTGTAGACTGAATAAATTTTCACATCAAACCAATTTAAAATTGAAAATTAATTTAAAATTGACTTCTCAGGTTTACTTGTCATTGACTGAATTATTCAGACATTTCAACAAAAGACGAAAATGATGATTTAGGCTAGCACTCATACTCGCAGTCAGTGACACATTAAGAATGGCATTTAAGCTCATAAATTTGGTCCCACCCATCATAAGTCATACAGTAACGGACTGGAGTTTGGGCTATGTGACTGGAAGGTCGCTGATTCAGTCCGGACCAACAGTGGATCGGTGCAAGATATGCCAAAGGTGCCCTTGAGCTGGCACCTAACCCCCACTGTATCCTGGGGGCTGTGGGTAGGGCTGGCCAACCCCCCAGGCAAGTGTGCACCCTGTGTGCGTATGTGTATCACTGCATGGATGGGTTAAAAGCGGAGGACAGACTCCTCTGTTTGCAACACAAACGACAAATGGTTTTACAGTCAAACCATAGATATTTGACTCAGCAGTCACCTCCTTTGTTAGGCGTTAACCAGAAATGGGAGAGCTAATCTGGCTCTATTTATCTACATACCACAGACAAAATGAAATTCTAACTGGATAATATTCTGGTGGATATATCAGTCCATCCAGTTCCCACCACAACGTAATAATTGCGGTATTCACAATGGCACACTACTATACGCCAAACTGCACACTACAGTAGTATGTACTGCACACTGTGTACGCCCCCTGTGTGTAGTATACAGTACAGTAACAAGTTCTGACCTACAGTGTAGTGTACTAACACACCCCACTACAATCACTACACCCACATTTACCTCAGAGCTGTTATTACTGTATCCACTGTTTAGAGCTAGCTGCTGCTAACGCTGCTCAGTTCACCTGAGATACGTTTAGCCTAGCTGTTAGCTACCCTCGGCTATTTCACTCTGAAACTAATCCTCTACAGCAAGTTCATCTTTTATTAATATTCAGACCTGTATATTTAACTTTCTGAGGCTCATTCTGATAAAAACACACCCCACTACAATCACTACACCCACATTTACCTCAAAGCTGTTATTACTGTATCCACTGTTTAAAGCTAGTTGCTGCTAACACTGCTCAGTTCACCTGAAATACGGTTAGCCTAGCTGTTAGCTCCCCTCGGCTATTACACTCTAAAACTGATCCTCTAAAGCGAGTTCATCTTTTATTAATCTTCAGACCTGTATATTTAACTTTCTGAGGCCCATTCTGATGAAAACATACCCCACTACAATCACTGCACCCACATTTACCTTAGAGCTGTTATTACTGTATCCACTGTTTAGAGCTAGCTGCTGCTAACGCTGCTCAGTTCACCTGAGATACGGTTAGCCTAGCTGTTAGCTCTCCTCTAGCTGTTAGCTCTCCTCGGCTATTTCACTCTAAAACTGATCCTCTAAAGTGAGTTCATCTTTTTATTCATTCTGATAAAGACACCCCCCACTACAATCACTACACCCACATTTATACACGGAGTGGGCTGCGTTTTGCTCCCCAGTGTTACCCGCCAACATTTTCTCTGGCTGAAGCAGGCTAAGAGCTGGCGATGCTATGGTGCATGATGGGATACAGTACACCATGAAGATAGCTCCCCCTGTATATTAGTAACTCTGACTGGAGTAGAACACCATCCGGGTATCTCCAGTGGACTACAGATCTTCAGTTTGATCGCACACTGCATACTACATACTACTTTAAGATAGGTTTAGTATGCAGTAGGCCATCGTGAATACAGCCAATGACATCAGAGTGCTGCTGCAAGAGCTAAAGGGTTTAAATAGGTTAGGCCGTTCTCAGTAGGCCAGAAAGGTCCTGAGAGTTCCCCGCGACGCTTTCCTTTATGACATAAACACAAACACACATTAATAATAAAGGACTCACCTCTATAATCTCGAGCATCTCCATACGTGTGATCTTGCCGTCTCCATCCAGGTCATACATATTGAAGGCCCAGTTGAGTTTCTGCTCAAAGCTTCCTCTGGAGGTGATGGACAGGGCACAGATGAACTCCCTGAAGTCGATTGTGCCATCGCCATTCTTGTCAAAGGTCCGAAAGGCATGCTGAGCAAATTTGGAGGCATCACCATAGGGGAAGAACTGGAATATAGAACGTCAGTCATGAGGTGAATCAGCTTTCTTCAGCCTTCCTCCCTGCACTGAACAAATATGGCTTCAGATTCTTAACACAATTCATCCAAGGTCATCCAAAACCAAGGAGAAAACTCAACACTATGGGTCTGCAAGGATGTGTATCTGTTAAGATGTTAGTTTGGAGATGTGGAAAAATATCCCTGGGGATTTCTTTGAAGCAACAACATTATTCCCATAAAAAACAGCCTCTAAACCAGTTTGATTGTACTTTTGATGGGTAATATGGAGAATGGCATCTCTGTCAGTCCCACTCCAGGCCCGGAAGCACTGCTAAAGCACTATGCAGCTTATGAGCAGCATGCATGAGACCTTTTGTGAGAACTGCATAACACTTAGTGTGGCACCGCATTACACACTAGCAACTGTAAGTCTTCAGCTAGCTAAAAGAAGAAGCTAACTCAGTATTCCCAGCACATAAAGCATGTCTGAGATTCATGAAGATGCTTTCAGAGGAAGTGAGGCAGAGAAACGGAGCAAGATGAAGCACTGGTCGATATCAGCTACCAAAGGTTTCAGATTAAGGAGTCGGTAGATGGATTCAGCAGGCTGCAATACGCAACGTCACCACTAGAGGTTACACACGGCTCCTTTAAGTGCCCATAAAGAGACTTCATGTGTTTTCCGATACTGTATGGCTGCATACGGCTATATATGAAGATGGATATGATGTATAGCTACAAACTGTAGTAGTAGCAGCACTGTGTGTATCAAATGTCCCCTCCACCTGCATGCATATTATTCTCACCTTGACGTAGAGCTGCTGGAACTCCTCCAGGTTGAGGATGCCGGTGGGACAGTCCTTCAGGAAGCCCTTATACCACTGCTTCAGCTCTGCCTCATTAAACTCTGTATTCTTAGTCAGGTCATCCAAAACCTCGGGAGCAAGCTTGCTGTTGTGTTTTCCCATTTTAGTGACCTCCCTATGGACAGAAAACAGAGAGACGAAGACTGTGTAAAGACTAAGACCTGGATTTGAAACTTACAGCAGCTAGATCGATCAGCAGAACTCAGGATGTGGCATAAACCCCTAAGCTTCCATGGTGACATGTAATTCCAGTAACCAGCCAGTTCAGAATAGTCTAGTGAGGTCTGCCAACATGGGGTGTATGCTGATGTTGACTTGCCCATCCTCTACACTGTCGCAGTAGCAACTCCCTTCTTTCCTGTTCTGTAGAAACTACACGAAAAGTGTAACTAGTCCAGGCGACTTTGCAATGACATCATGCCCTATATCATGGCCTATAACACGTCTGCCTACACGAGAGATATATTTGGTAGCCCTAAATTGCACTGAGCTTTAAAAATGGGTATTTGGGTGCAGATGAAAAATGAGGTGCTGTTCTAATGAGTCATTACCTGGACTCTCAGCTTATTAAAGTTGATTAAATATTTAACAGGTCTAAATACTTGACGAGGTGCTCTAATGGCTGAATGCTCCAGCGGTTATGCAGCACAGCTCATCACAGGCCCTGGGCGCCCACAGCGCTTTTCTCTCCTCCTGACAGGAGGCCATTTAGGTGTGATCACGATGACTAATCAGAGGTGAGCATTCATCTCTCTCCTCCCTCTCTCGCTCTCTTCCACCCCCTCTCTCTGTCTGACCTTTTTTGGAATTCTCGGCGCTCTGGCACTTTCCACTCCTTCGGGCTTCTCCCTGATTGGTTTGCTTCAGACAGCAGGCTCTAATTGACGACCCGAGCAGTTAATAAACTTTGAAGCTAATGGAATGAGCTTCATGATGCTCCGTAGGCAATGAAGTCATTCGCTTTCATTTCCAATAACTTTCAGCGGAAGGACTTGCCGCATGTTGACAGTCCTCCGAGATGTTAGTTAAGCTTTGAGGCTAACAGGTGACCACTCTAAGGGCCTTGGAGAGGCACGGGATTTGCTATTTGGGACACAAACATCAAATTTCCTGAAATCAAATGAGCACAGTTCACTGTTTATCATTTATGTTGTTTGAGGTTAAACTGAGAAGACAACGCTATGGATGTATGGTACTTTGGAGGGGTGGAAAAATATCCCTGGGGATTAATTTGAAGCATTTATGAAGGACTTATAATTTGGAGAATGGCATCTCAAGGCCCAGAGGCACTGATATAGCACTTTGCAAATTTGGAGAGCATGCATGAGCAGATGCTTTCAAAGGAAGCGAGGAAGAGAAAAATAGGGAGTGCCTGAGCAGACCAGACAACAGTAAATCTCGGACTGGCTTTACCTCTTGACGAGAGGTAAAAGAGACGGATGCGAGACAGTCTCACGGCTAACAACAACGAAAACCCAACAGCAGAGTGTTCGTCCCTGCCGATGTTGTTAATAAAAGACGTTGGGCTATGAAATGTGTCTGTGTCATCCCTCTCTCGTTTTTTCCAGAGACCAAAAGCCGTCTAACTTCGGTCCCGTTTCAAATAAAATGCTGTAATTTTACTCTACCTTGTAAGTCAACATGGTTGTGGTGTTGTCTTTGCTGGTGTTGTGATGAATTTCGACTCCCAAGCAGAATCCAGCTACCCTTTGCGTACATGCGCCTCATGCAGGCATATGTTAATAATAACACTCACAATGTCAGACGTTTACACCTAGTAACATAGCTGATATATGTGTAGCCTCCATGTGCCTGCATGATGAGCATGCATATAAAGAGGAGTCGGATTCTGTACCTTCAGCACGTGCACAACTGTCCATGAGGGCTCAAAGCGCTTCCTATATTTCCAACAGCGGCATAAACATGAAATACACTCTGTATGCAACTGTAAGACCCCAAAAGCAAAAAACTCTCAAAATTACATAAGCCAATTTCCCTAAATCTGATATATGATATGATATGTGACATGATATGATGCGATCTGGTATATAATATGGTAATGATATGATATGATATATGATATGATATATGTGAGATATGATATGTGAGACATGATATGACATGTTATATTATATTATATGTTACTTTTTTTTTTATTACATTTTTGTGGATAATTAATCCCCGTGCATATTTAAGGAGATAACAACATCAGGCTATAAATACCTGCGGGGTGAGTGACAGGTTTAAGAAGAAGTGCTATAGTGCAGTAAATGTCTCGATCCATGTGTGGAAAATGGCTCCAGAGCAGATGTTAATGATTGGCTAAAAGGAGCAACTGCATGTGGGCGTGGCCAAAGACCATAGTGTGAAGGAAGCAGCTGAATCTGCAGGTGTATGGAAGCGTACAGTCATACGGGTCTACCAGCAGTGGATAAAATCCCAGTCTACAGGGAATTCTCCTCGGAATTGTGCCAGGGAAGGCATCCACCAAATCTGCCCCAACTGCACAATTCTAGTAGGCAACAGTGTCTGAACATTGATGTGGCCTTCATCCAGAAACTTGTCCAGTCCATGGCAAATCCAGTCACAGCTGGTATTGGTGCTCATGGAGGTATTAAATGCTAATACCTATGGTTCAGCCACAGGTGAGTAATTTATTTGTGGGCTTTCCTGCCTCTAGTTTCAATATAATTTTTGACACTGAATAAATCTTCTAATTTTAATTAAATTTGTACATTAAATGTGCGCTTAATATCAGCTTCGCTAAAAATGTTTCTCAGTACCCCACTAATTAATTACAGGCTGGGCCACATTTAACATCTGCCATAACAGGGAGCCACTTCTTGTAGCTGTTCATCACTCACACTGTTCTGAGTGAATGATGGCTCACTCCACCACAACATTTCTCTCTGAAATGAGCTGCTTATAAAACAATTTCTCCAGGAAATTTGGATTTCAAACCAAGCGTTTGTACATTTGGGGTTACTGCTTTACTGCATGTCCAAATCAAATTCAACTACCAAACAACAAGTCTCTTTCAACAAACCTGAAAGAGCGGCTACTCTTAGAAGGTTCTCCTTATGTGTATCTTATTGCTTTACTGCTGAATGAACAGTGAAGACATCAATCAATAAAATAGCACTCATGGAATTATACAGTCCACCTTAAAAACCAATAGAATGGACCTTTACAGGAGGATGAACCAGCTTCCTTAACTAGTCCTTAACCGGTTCTTTCTTGGGCCAATTCCATTGGTCGGTCCATCATGAGTATTCACTAGACTGAAAGGAGAACTAGAGCTTTTACACTGTGCAGAAAAAGAGATGAAAGTTTTTACACCACTAAATATATATTAGAGGTGGAGATATGGAGGAGTATCATACTGTGGTACCTCAAGAGTATATGTGGTATATCAGGATATGGGCTGGTTCAGACTCTCATCAGTTGAAAGTGTAAAGTGTAAGACTGTAGAGTCTTTAGGATCACCAGCAACATCCGTTTAGTTGGGTGTCTCTAAACTTTTGACTGGTAGTGCATTTTTGCTATTAAGATGCTGAGATCATACTCAGATCAGTAGACAGTTTCCAGCAGATATAATCTGATCCACATCATCGAAAAACTGATTTACAGAACAGGCTCCAGTACTGTACTGGATGTACCAGTTTGGGAGCCCGTTCTAGAAGCTGTGTCCCGTCACTTTCACGCCTCAAATTTATACATGACTTTTATATTAGACAGCTGCATATCAAGAGTTGAAACGAAGCCCCAGGGTGCGCAGTGAAGCGGTCCGCGAGCCAGCATTGCAGAGAAAGAGGACACCAAGCTGGGCAGTGCCATGTACCTGGGGTGCCAGGAAAACGGATGCCGGCCAGGGGGTTCAGCAGCAGCTGCAGAGTGCAGCTCTCCGATAGCCCTACCACAACCAAGTGTGCTCACTCACACTGAGAGAGGCTCATCAAACGACTGCAAGGCGACCATCGTCCAAGTCAAGTCAGTCACCATTACTTGTGCACGGGCAGCAGAGAAGGCGGATGGTGGCCAGGTAGAATGTCATTCCTACAGCCACATGTGTGGGATTGATATGGCACACTATTGGGGCTTTCTGAGGCAGGAGCCCTGCAGTGTTTATGCTGGCTGTGTGCTACCAAGATACTTGGCCTGGGCTGGTGGGTGGCCAGGATAGTGGATTTTCAAACAGGGGCTATGAACAGAGTCAGTGCTGATGCACTACCTCCAAAGAAAAGCTGGTCAAATGATGTATGTATGCAGTATGGGTTGTACTTAGCCTAAAGCTAATGAGACCTCACCATGGGTTTGGCTGTATGCTATGTTTCTGGTGTGTAATAGAAGAGCACTGCTCACAGCAGGATGCAGAGATGGCCACAAGTCACAAAATACAAGTCCAAGTCAAGTCACGAGTCTTTTGGCTAGAGTCCAAGTCAAGTCACAAGTCTTTAGGCTAGAGTCCAAGTCACGAGTCTTTAGGCTAGAGTCCAAGTCACGAGTCTTTAGGCTAGAGTCCAAATCAAATCACGAGTCTTTAGGATAGAGTCCAAGTCAAGTCTTAAGTCAATTTACACAAAGCATATATAGTAACTGTAGCATTAAAAAAAATGTAGATTAAAAAAACACAATTGTATTTTTTACAGTCCAACACTCTTTTCTTTTTTTCTGTTTAAATGCTTCATATTTATTTACAATATTCACTCACAAAAAACGACATGCTCTACAACTCTCAAACAAAACAAACTAGAAGCAATATCACTTCTTGTTTCGGCACCACACTCTGCCTCAGACACTTCCTGTTTCCTGCCAGCTTAAGGGGTTAACACTGTATGTTATATAGCAGGAATGATGGCTAAACGGCTAAGCGGCTAGCACAAACCTATCCGGGTGTGTTTTAGATGCCTTATGAAGTTTGATGTGGTCGATCCAGTGTCTGTAATTTGTCTCCCACACTCTCTGCACGTCGCCACTCTTCTGTTATATGCTAGGATTGTGAATTCCCTGTAACCAAAGGCTACCACGTACGGTGAAGCCATGCTACAGCGTTCTGTTTACACATGGCGCCGCTCACTGATATCACGCACGCGCTGAAGTCGGATGTTGTGATTGGTCCGTGTCCGTGGGGCATGTCCCAAATCAGCGAAATAAAGTACACATACACAAAGCAATTATTTTTCTGTAACTTCCGCACACCGTGCCTGGATGGTAATGAAAAGAAACCTGATGTTCATGTGTTTTGGACCGAGTCCGGTTCGAGTCAGGAGTCATTATAGACGAGTTACAAGTCAAGTCTGAAGTCTATTTATATGCAACTCAAGTGCGACTCGAACTCGAGTGCCCATCTCTGGTAGAATGATGGTGTGTCCTGTGTCTTACTCTACAGCAATGCTATAGTGGTGTCAGGTTCTACATCAGGTCTTACAGACTCCTGCAAGCCAACACCCAACACCAGAGATATTACAGGCTTGTATCAGAAATGACTAAGCTAAGCAATTTTGGGTACAAACTCTGAGGTGGTGGTCTCAAAGGTGCATCTTCAGTTCCTTCAGCTAGAGAACATAAGGTTCACTATATATCCAATGTTCATGTAGGGTGTTCTGGTAAAAAAAAAAAAAACTATTTCTTTTATATCTTTGGCTCGTTTAGCGTCATCATCATTACATATTAAAAACTCATGTAGGTGCGCTGGTCATTTCAGACATCACCACCCCAGTTCCTATCACCACCAATTTAAAGAAGTCAGTCAGGTTTCTCCACAATGCCCACTTTATTACAGATTCCTGTTTCATATGTTCCACACTATTAAAAATAGAGATGCCATGGAAGGACCACTTCAGGCCCATCAATGTGGAACGGGTTCTGTTCTGGTTCACGCGCTTGATTTCGAACTCCTTGGTGCATTTCCACCACAAATAAATAGGTTAAGAACCCAAAATGTTTGTTCTCAGCGATGACCAAAGAACAGTAGGTTCTTCTGAATGAACCATCACGACATCCATGGGCACGTCAGTTGCTGAGGACAGAGAAAGTAACAATGGCGACACCTAGGGGCCAGCTGAAGAACTTCTCCACGTCTTCTTATCACCAGTGCTTGCATCCTGGATATAAACAAACAAGCACCTGTAGTAACAGCACAAACGCTCGCAGGAATGCTCCACCATCTTGTTACTATTATTTACTGTCACTGTGAAACGCCCTCTGTTGACGTTGATGGCGTATCCATTGGCTTTCTTGGTTCCAATAAAAACTGGTGCAGATGCAGGCTGGTTCCACGAATAGCACTATGCTTCCGAGAAGCCAGAACGGAACCAGCTCAACCAGCTTTTGGTGGAAAAGGGCTATGAAGGATCTGCCGATGGATCTTTTTAAAAAATCCGCTTTGCAAATGAGTCATGTTTTAATAGAGGTTTTTAGAACCTCCATATGATGTAAAATTTCCATAGCAATTAAACATTTACCAAGAACCAAAGCCAAGAACCATTCAGCCGGGGCACTATAACCTTTATTACTCTCTGTCAGACTGAAGTATTCTTCCCCTGGACCCTGGCGAGCATTGGGTCATGTCTAGATCAGAAACTGCTCCATGATCTCATCTTATCTCAAGCACTGATGATATGTGTGGATATTAATTTGAGCCACGGCCTTGACCAACACTGGGAGATGACCATAAACACCTCAGGGGTAGAGGATATGCTTGTGTATGAGTTTCTGAGGTTTTGGATACAAAGCTGAAGGTGCCATTTAATAGGTAAGACCTGCTCCATTCAGGGCAAGGAGCGTCTGAGCTCCAGCTCCCACAGTCAAGATGTAATTTAACATGGATGGACATTATCAGTCTAGTATCTCACATCTTTTTATTAGCTTTTTATGACATAATTATGAACTTGGATGAGGTGTTGGTTCAAAAATGGGCAGTTTGAGCTGTAATAAGATGATCTGTAATTACTTATCTTATTATATCAAGTCATAAGAATTAATTGTCTCTCTGAGGCACATTAAGTACAATGGTGATTATGTAGCACTGGTTTGCGCCAGCTTCCTCTCCTTCTTCTACCTCTACTATAGCAATCTCTTTACCTTTCACTTTCATGGCTCCGGTATTCAATTACGAACGCCCACCCGGACCGCTAGCAGGCCTGAAGTTCTTGGTGTGGAGTCTGAAACTGCATTTCATGCTCTACCTGCTCATGAATTTTCCAAGTGTGAGGTGAGATACTGCTGTGCAGTTTCTGACTGCACATTACCCTTTGAGGCCATCCAAGACCTGCTGGGATCAATGAGCAATGAAGGGGACTGGAAGGCTAATGAAGACCTACTCAACCCAGTAGCTATTCTAAGCAAGGGCAATTTTTGTTGGATTTCATAAAAGTTCTCCCAAATAATTTATAATGAAGGTTATGGCTGCTAAACGTGGTTCTAGGCCGAACTGAACATAACACAGTATGTGTAAATGGAATTTACAGATGTATTTTTACACAGTAAACATGTTACATTAAAGACGATGTGGTACTAAATTATGGAGTTTGGCCATTGAACTGTGGTTTATCATTGTTTGGTGGAATTATGGCTTGACGATGGCCTGGAGCCATACTTAGCAAAGCCCCTTCCTTAACACTATAACGTTATAGAGACACTACAGTGCAATAGCATCAGCAGTTCTCCCACTCCATTGCTAGTTAGTACCTCTACAGTTTGCTTGTTGTGCCTGTGTCCTGCTAATGCATCTTCCCTGGAAGCCAGGCTTTTCCTCAGAAAAGCTCCTCTGCCATAGTGTTCGGGCTTGCTTCGCTACTCTCAGCTAAGCCCTGACCCTATCTGCTATTTGAGCCCCTTCATGCTGCACTCGAGCTAGGTCAGTGCCCAGCACCTACATTTCACTGGATAACTAAGAACCTTCCACACAGTTTTGCTGCTATACCACAAGCCCCAGCTCCCGTCACGGCTCAACAGCCCTTCTCTACAGGTCTAGCTTTGATAACGCAGCTAAGCTAACTCACTGTCTGATGTGTTGTCCAGCCTGGCCTACTCAAGCCCCTTCGTGCTGCACTGACTGCATATCACTGGGAAACAGAAGACCTTCTGCAAAGCTTTGCCCCTACACTGGGCGTCTCGATCCCTCTGATACAGCGTTATGGTGCTATTGGTGGTGCAGTTTGGTCTACTCTGGCCATGGTTAAGCCTTAATCATTCAAATTTAGCTGGGTGCTTAATAACATGTGTTCCTGTGGTGTGACAAACTTACTTAACTGACATCATGAGTGTATCAGAATGGAATTTGCATAGCTCCATGAGCAATGTCTGCTGGATCCCTGCCTCCCAAAGGACCTATCTGGAAGTTTGCAGAAAGTCCACATTATCCCATGGACTAGTTGAATAGGAGAGTTAGACAGCTGTAGGCTTCTTGGTGACACATGTTGAGTCTAGAAATGTGGAGAAGACTGCCGATTTAGATTGGGCAAATAGATAAGCTTGTCATGCTCAAGATGGAGTCAGTTTATGGAAAAGTCCCACCCTAAAAACAAATAGCCATGGATTGCCGGTCAACTTCTGATGCAGGATAAGACTCCCCTTGTTGCGGGCATGTTTGGGTCAAGGCTCAATTTTCTCAGTTGAGTCTTTCTCAATCTGTGAGCTTCAGACTTTGGGCTTGGCCCATGAAGCATCCTAGCGTGGTCTGTGGTCCTGTACTCAGGTGGAGCCAGTAAGTTTAGTTTGTTGGGAATGTCATATATATCCATATTAGTGTTGTGTTGAGTATACTAATATAAATACGTATATGCATATTACTGTACACATGTACAAATTATAACGTCACAGTAGCAGGCTAAGTAAGCATCTACAGTTTGAGACAACATGCTAGCAGGCTATCCAACTGGCTAGCCACTAATAGAGAAGTTTCTTGGGGCACATGCTCCCTTGTTTGAGTTTGGACAGATCATCCCATGCAGCTTGAATATTCTCACACAGTTCCTGCAGATTTTGCTGTAGTGGAGGAAGTGGAATGATACCAGGCCTTCTGGGCGTGTGACACGTGACAACAAACCGCTGATCTTGGTGCTGACCACAGTGCCCCCACTCACGGATTTGTAGGGCGGTTCCACCAACACAAAAGCGGGACTCGTCACTGAAGGTGACCCACTGCCATTCTGGTGCACTTCATGACTGTCTGGCACGACACCATTGAAGTGATGTTGACGTGGTGTTACGCTTAGTCATCATAATGGCCAAGAGTGAAGCTTGATTCCTTTTCATGTCTCACAATGTCAAACCTGGCCACCAAGTTTAAAGATTTGAATCCCACAGTGGGGAAATTCAGTCTCCACATTTAACCCATCCGTGAAGTTAAACACCCACAAATACACTCACTAGTGAACACACACACTAGGGGGCAGTGAGCACACTTACCCAGAGCGGTGGGCAGCCCTATCCACGGCGCCCGGGGAGCAGTTGGGCCTTGCTTAAGGGAACCTTAGTCGTTACTGTCAGTTCAGGGAATCGAACCGGCGACCCTCCGGTCACATGGCTGGTTCCCTAACCTCCAGCCCACGACTGCCCCAGTTTCATTCCTGTCAGCTGATTCCTTCTGGGTGCAGGTATTCTCTTTGATGATGAGTAGATTTTAAAATAACATTTTACTCTAAAAGTTGAAGGCAATTTCCTGTTTTCCTGCATTCCATTTCCATTCATTCTCTAAGAAATATTTTTCTACTTTTAAACTTTGCTTTAAAAATTTGTTAACGTGGGTCCAAGAGACCTCTCAGAGACCAGGAATCCGTTTCAGGAAGCTACTGGACCGGCACGAAAGCCAATTTCAGAGATCACGGTTAAGGCAGAAGACCTAGCCATAAAGGCTAAAGGCTTAGCTTCAGCTTCAGAATGGCTCCAATTTAGTGCCATTATTACTGTCATGGGTAAACTGAGCCCTCGGCAGCACCGCTGCACAGAGGAGAGCGGAGCAGGGGGGCCCTCATAAATGAATGCATAAATGAATATCTAAATAAGAAGCACCTCACACAAGGAAGCACATGCAAATGTGATTAAGCTCAGAATGCTCCCATGCGATTCAGAGGGGAAAGTATTAGTTCACGTTGATGGCTGAAAAATGCAAAACCGATCTCTGGGTCCCGAGTGTTTGCGCTGAAAGCCTTTCCTATCGGGGTTTTCGGCCAGTGACTCAGCTTGGTGTTCATCTGCCGGCGAGAGACGATGGTGCCACTTATCAATAAGTGCAGGCAGTTTTCTTTGTGAGATTAGGGCAGGAGCGTAGGGATTAGGCTGGCACCTGGGAGGGGAAAGCATTTAACGGCAAATAATGGCAAGGAGAAAGAAAAGGTGCTTTCATTCATTTTTGTAATTTCCGTTGCCAGGCACACAGGTGATGGTATCAGCTAGTGAGGCGGGATTATGGATTCTGTTCAATATGGCACCAATCCAAGAGTCCAGGGGGATGCTGGGTAAACAGTGAGTCAGACAAGGTGAGACTGTGGCAAAGACTTTTAGTCCAAGGAGACAAATGAGTTGAAGTGCACGTACGCCATTACAGTTATTAAAGGTGACTCAATGTTCAGCCTTCACTATGGGCCAATGGTCTCACTTCCAGACGTAGTCCAGAGGGTCGGAGTTTGAAGATCCCTGGTGTAGGCAGCTCAGCTCAAGTGCATTCTCCCTATAGGAGGAACATGTGCAATATCATGCACCAAAGAATTGTGCAACGGTTAGATATGGGGGATATATGGATATATGGAAGTTTCTGGATGTAGGCCACATTAATGTTCAGAGACTCGTGCATTAAAGTATTGGGTCAGATTTGGTGGATGCCCTTCCTGGACCCTTCTTAGGAGAATTCCCTGTAGACAGGGATCTAGCCACTGCTGACCTGTAGACCCGTATGACTATACGCTTCTATACACCGGCAGATTCAGCTACTTCCTTCACACTACGGTCTTTGGCCACGCCCACATGCAGTCCCTCCTTTTAGCCAATCATTAACATCTGCTCTGGAACCATTTTCCACACATGGAACGAGACATTCACTGCACTGTACCACCTCTTCTCAATCTACGAATCCTGTCACTCACACCCCACAGGTAGTAATAGCCCATCATCTTTGTGCATCCTCTTACAGTGAAGCCACATTCGTCTCAGTACAATTGTTCTGCTGGTGGTTACATGAGGGCTCAGTGTTCTTTTCTGCTAGCTGGCTAACACAGAAAGCTGCCAGATAGCTAATGCTATGCTAGCAGTCCAGACAAAATTCCAATGTGAATATGTGTCCACTCTGTCTGAACGTCAAAACGTCAATGATACATCAAAAAGATAAAATTATATCATCTGCCTTCAGGCTTCCAGCATCAGGCTGCTGCAGTAACCCCACTGAACAGTCAGAGGTTCCTACTCTGACATTTGTTTTTATCATACTGAGTCTCCAGGGAAGCAAATTACCAGTGAAATATATTACCTTGGATATAATCATAATTGTATTTGACATATTACAAAACCTGCAAGTAGCATTCCAGCTTTCATTGGCACTGCCTCTGAAAAAAGAGCTAGATACATTAGCCTGGTCTTCAAGCCTGAGCCCCAACCAGTTTTAAACAACTGTTCATAAAATCCATAAAGGCCCAGTACAGCATATTCTTTATATAATGTAATGCTTTTACTCTCCCACATAAATATAACAATAGATCATGTTCCATAATAAACAAAAGACTATGTCTCATGTGTTTAATTTGGTTCTCCTTATATACTTTTAGAACATTAGTTAAAAAAGAGACACCACTGTAGGTTACAGGAGGGTTTTAATGCTTATAGAATATTACCTATACTGATTCTGCAAAGTTACACCACGCTGCCACCATAATATTTGAATCCCTTGTTGATCCCACAGTGGGGAAATTTAGTCTCCGCATTTAACCCATCCGTGAAGTGAAACACCACAAACATACTCACTAGTGAACACACTAGGGGGCAGTAAGCACACTTACCCGGAGCGGTGGGCAGCCCTATCTACGGCACCCGGGGAGCAGTTAGGGGTTAGGTGCCTTGCTCAAGGGCACTTCAGTTGTTACTGTAGGCTCAGGGAATCGAACCGGCAACCCTCTGGTCACAAGGCTGGTTCCCTAGCCTCCAGCCCACGACTGCCCCAACCAATATGGTGGTTGGTGTAGCTCAGCGGATAAAACCACTACCCGCCACGGAGCCAACACCACATGTGGGAGACTGGGGTTCAAATCCCAGTCTGGGTGACTATGCTGTGCTACACCAATGAGAGTCCTTGGGCAAGACTCCTAACGCTACACTGGCCTACCTGTAATATGACTAACCTTGTAAGTCGCTAAATGCCTTAAATGTAAATATATCCTGTGCCTAAAACGCATCATGCACGAGCTCTGTATCCACTGTCCACTCACTCAGCTGGAACGTCAACTTATGGCTGTTTGAACACACCTGCGTTTCTCTGCTATCTAGGCTGCTGGAGAGTCCCAGACAGTTCTAGAAAGTTCTAAAGAATTCTCCAGAGTTCTATTACCTTCTGGAGAGTTCTCACACTTCCAGAGGCTATTAGATGTCTACTCAGCACTGAATGTATCAGAGATGTTCTGAACAACTGAGAACTTTTCAAAACATCATCGTTCTGAACTCACAAGCAAGGTTTATGAGAACCAGGGGCGATTTTCTGTACATTCAGGCCTTAGGAATGAAACACACTCCGAATCCCTCAGACAACAGCCTGAAGCTGAAGGAATGTGTCATTACAGCTGTACTGATAAACACCACACAGATACACAGTTCTCTGTATGTGCCACTCATAAAACCAGCAATGCATTGTGGGTGAAACGCTTTCTGCAGTGCACTAAAAGCTAAGGTCTCTCACCTCTGTGCTAACACAAATGAGAGTGGATGTGGCTGTCATGGCATTGCTATGTCTCTCTCTCTCTCTCTGTCTCTCTCTCTGTCTCTCTCTCTCTCTCTCTCTCTCTCTCTCTCTCTCTCTGTCTCTCTCTCTCTCTCTCTCTCTCTCATCATTGTCACTGATGGATCGATAGGCCGAGGCCGGCCGCGTGGTCACTGTGACGTCTTTGACATTCCAGCCACGTCAGTCCTGTGAGTGCTCCTTTTAAGAGCAGCTGAATGAGATGGAGCTGTGGACTCACGGCCATCGCTGTGGATTAATTCCAACCCCGCACACAGAGAAAGAGAGAGAGACAGAGGGAGAAACAAAGGGAGACGGATGGAAAAAGAGATGAAGAGAAAAGAGGGAAGAGTTGGAAGGAGAGTGGGAAAGAGAGAAAGACAAAAGATTGAGAGGATAGGAGGATGGGAGAGAGAAAGAAAGAGCGAAAAAAAGGAGTAAAAAACTGAAAAACAGAACAAGAGGGGGGGAAAGCAAGGAGGAGAGGAATAGAGAGGGAGGAAGGATTGTAAGAATAGGAACAGAGGACAAGAATTAGGAAGGAAGTGGAAAAGAATAAAAAAAGGAAAAGATGGCGAGAAAGTGATGGAGATATAGAGAGAAAGAACGAGTACAGAAGTATAGGGGATAGAGAGGGACAAATAGAGGACAATAGAGAACAATGGAAATAAAAGACAGAGTGGATGAAAAGAAGAATGGATGAAAAGAAGAAGGAAGGAAAGAGGGAGAAAAAAAGACAGAAAGAAACGGCAGAAGGTGAAGAAAAATAAATGGGCAAGTAACGGAGAGAAGTAAGGAAGGAAGAAAGTGGGTGAATGAGAGAGAGACAGAAAAAAGAGAAGGAGGAGAGAGAGAGTGGGTAGAAGAATGGGGTGAAAAGAGGAAAGTAGACAAAGAGAGAGTGAAAAGTGTCATGAGGAAAGAGAGAGAGAGGAGGAAAGAGAGGGAGTGAAAAGAGGAAAGAGAGAGAGAGGAGGAAAGAGAGGGAGTGAAAGGAGGAAAGAGAGAGAAAGGAGGAAAGAGAGAGAGGAGAAAAGAGAGAGAGAAAGGAGGAAAGAGAGAGAGAGAGAGAGAGAGAAAGAGGAGGAAAGAGAGAGAGTGAAAGAAGGAAAGAGAGAGAGAAAGAGGAGGAAAGAGAGAGAGAGTGAAAGGAGGAAAGAGAGAGAGAGAAAGAGGAGGAAAGAGAGAGAGTGAAAGGAGGAAAGAGAGAGAGGAGGAAAGAGAAAGAGGAGGAAAGAGAGAGAGTGAAAGGAAGAAAGAGAGAGAGAAAGAGGAGAAAAGAGAGAGAGAGAAAAAGGAGGAAAGAGAGAGAGAAAGAGGAGGAAAGGGAGAGAGTGAAAGGAGGAAAGAGAGAGAGGTGTGAAATACTGAAATGAAGGGAGAGTGATCTTTTGTGATGGAGGGAGAACGCTGCGCTCTCAGTGTAAGTAATTGAAAAATAGAAGTCAGGATGACTCAATCCAGAGAGTGTTATGCACCTTGATCGAAAGAATGACCTCCTGCTAGCTCCGAGGAGATATGAAGGACTCGGGTATACTGAGTCACTGCTGACGCTCAGATCTAAACTAAAGCAGGACACACTCAGCACCACAGCTGAACAGCTGCACCCAGAAGGAAGTGTGGGACTGCAGTGCTGTTGGGAAGGAAGATAAAGGTCACCAGGATCAATACCTGATACATTTATACTGATATGATCAATATTTACTCAGCTACACATACAGAAGTACGTCCCTCAGTATGGCGTCGGGTCACCATGTTTACTAACTCAACATACATACATCCCAGCATGGAGCTGTAGAGGTTCCTAATGGAGTCCTGTGAAGATCCATCCCATGCAGCTTGAACATCCTCACACAGTTCCTACAGATGGTGCGGTAGGGGTGGAGGTGGAGCGACACCAGGCCTTCCGGACGTGTGACGACAAACCGTTCATCTTGGTGCTGACCACGGTGCCTCCACACACGGATTCGTTGGGCGTCTCCACCAAGACTAAAGCGGGACTCGTCACTGAAGATGACCCGCTGCCATTCTGAGTCACTCCATCACAGTCTGGCATGACACCACTGCAGCCTTGGTGACGGTGACGTGGTGTTAAGGACAGTCGCTGTAATGGTGGCTTGCATGTAGTCCTGCATGGTGTAGCCGTCTGCCAATGGTGCTGGCAGTAACAGGATGACACATGGAGGGCATCACTGCTCCCTGGCTGTCTCCAGTCGTGGCTGTTGGGTTCCAGGTCATGGTGCGTGTTGGGTTAGTCAGGTACCCCCCCCCTCTCTCAGAGTACAGGTACTTCTCTCTCTCGTGGCCTCATTTCTGTGTTGAACCTACCCACCTAGTCTATTCTGGCATAGCACCAGGCCATTAGTCTGCTCTTAGTGCAGTCTGCTCTGAGTGAGTGCCATTACGTTCTCCATGTCCTGATGTGCCGAATTCTGTAAGCCTAACTTTCCACTCCGATTCTGTCTCTGATGAGGACCTGTGATAACTGAGGTCGACTTCAATAAAGCAGAGGACACATAGCCCATATAAATAGAAACGCTGCTTTGTTCTTATAACAGGGCTGAATAAATTACGTACAGTGTCACTGAGATCAGAGAAAATGAATGCGTAATGAATGGTCATCCATCAACAGAGCTGCTGCTGCTGCAGCTGAAGCGCTCAATGCAAAGGCGGAAATTACACAATGGCTTAAATGTAAAAGAAAGAGGAGCATGCACTCCTCTCTTCACGTACACACGGTCACTCTCTGGAGGCAGCGAGCTGGACAGGGAGAGTGCAGCTAACCTTTCCATCAGTGGTCACTCACTTTGAAGGGAGAGAGGGGAAGCATGTTGAGAGCATGGCTGCCTGATCTATTGGGATGGGGTCAGGATGGGTTCTCAACTGTTTTAAAGAATTTAGCTTTTATCTACATGCAACTATTCTAATATTAGAATATGACAAGAGGATCTGCTTAGTTAGGTTACAGGTAAATAATAATAATAATAATAATAATAATAATAATAATAATAATAATGATAATAATAATAATGATACTACTACTACTAATAATAATAATAATAATAATAATAATGGCGATAATGATAATAATAATAATGATAACGATAATAATAATAATAATAATAATAATAATAATAATAATAATAATAATAATAATAATAATAATAATAATAATAATAATAATAATGATGATGATGATGATGATGATGATGATGATGATAATAATAATAATAATAATAATAATGACAATGATGATAATAATAATAATAATAAGAATGATAATGATGATGATGATGATAATAATAAGAATGATAATGATGATAATAATAATAATAGTAATAATAATCATAATAATAGTAATGATCATGATGACGACAATAATAATAATAATAATAATAATAATAATAATAATGATAATGATGATGATAATAATAATAAAAATGATAATAATAATGATAATGATGATGATAATAATAATAAAAATGATAATAATAATGATAATGATGATTGATGATGATGATGATGATGCTAATAATAATAATAATAATAATAATAATAATTATTATTATTATTATTATTATTATTATTATTATTATTATTATTGATAATAATAATAATAGTTGCACCCAGAAGTTTCACCAAACAGGAAGGTGTATGATGTAAGCAAGAATGGGTCTTATCCCTGTACCTGACTGACCCAACAGCCATGACTGGAGACAGTCAGTGAGCAGTGTTGCCTCCATGAGTCATCCTGTTAGTGCAGCACCATTGGCAGGGCTACATGTCGAACACATGAGTAACACAGACCGTTCAACTACTGCCCGTAACATAACGTCAACGTCACCAAAGATGGTGTTGTGATGGAGTGACTCAGAAAGACTCACAAAGACTGTGATGGAGTGACTCAGAATGGCAGCGGGTCATCTTCAGTGACAAGTCCCGCTTTTGTCTTGGTGGAGACGACCAACGAATCTGGGTCAGCACCAAGATAAACGGAGGCCTGGTGTCATTCCACCTCCACTCCTACTGCAACCTCTGCAGGAAATGTGGGGAATATTCCAGCTGCATGGGATGGATTATCACAGGACAGCATTAGGAACCTCTACAGCTCCATGCCGAGACGTCTGGTGTGTTGCGTGGCCAAGCCATACCGGGAGAAAGACTTCTGTATGTGTAGCTCAATAAATATTGATCATATCAGTCTAATTAACTATCCCTGATAACCTTTATCATCCTTCCCAACAGCACTGCGGTCCCACACTTCCTTTTGGGTGCAGCTACTCTATTGATAAAGAGTATATATCACGGAAAACAGTACCGACCTGGGGTCTGAGCTCCCACAGTGCAGTATGACGATCCTTTAAAGCTGTCTCTCTTCAAAGACCAGGGGTCTACAGTTCTGCCGGACCATTAGGTCAGTGTTTAAACTGTATGATCATCATTATTTAGAAAAAGGGCTTAAATAAAAACAGTGACGAGCGATAACTGCATCATATACAGCTGGTTGGATTAAACGCAGTGCACTAATGGAGTTCTCCAGGTGAAAGTTGGTATGGAACTTTCTCTTGAATGCAGCTCAATTACAGGTGAGTCATAAAATTCTCCGCTGGCTCATGTGGCATAACAACCAATAGTGGGCATAAATAATGCAGCTGTTTGGAGATATGAGAGCTAAAGGTCAACCATGCTTATCTAGAGGCATAGGGGCAGATCCAAGACTGTCAGACATCATCATCATCCACTGGAAGAGCTTTTGTGAGCGGTGGGAGTGGGTGGGGGGCAGACAGAGAGGACACAAAAAAGCCGTTCTGAATAATTCATAAAAGGATCTGGCGAAAGAATGAACTTTTAGATCTGTTATGTCAATAAAGCCTCGTCGTTTCGGCAGACCGTCTGTAGCCACTGGGGCTGCATGTACTCTTTTGTTCCCTACACACCCACACACACACACCCACACACACATGTATGCCCAGATGTTATTGAAACAGATGGCTAGGAGGCAAAAGGTAGGTGAGGAGTGGGAAGGTTGCTGCTTCAGGTGTGAGCCAGTAACAAACAAATTACTTCACTGCTGTGCTCTTGAGTTGGGCTCTTAACCTGAGATCCTCCAGGACTGGTCCGGCATAATAACTCATAGGCATCCGCGTCTCAAAGGTGAGAAACGATGGCTCGTGTGCATACACAACATACACACCCAGACCCAGCCGCGTTGGCTCTTCCCAGGTCCCTTCGGATCGTTTTAAATTAGAATCTCTGAAGTGAAACAGGTGCAGTTCCTATAGCAATATTCCTCTCCTCAGGCAGCGCAAAGAAAACTCCTCTCTGGGGACGACAAGGCCACAACACAGGTCACTGTGCTTGCACCGTGCATCTCTGAGGTCTCCGAGTGCTAAATGCTTTCCGTATGCATGTGGTAATGCTGTGTTCTAGCTTCTGTGGCAGTCAGAAGATTCAGGGGAACTTTAGGTTCCTTGTTGTCTTTTACGTCAGCATATTAGAGGTACAGGAAAAGCAATGCTACGCCTGCAGATCTAATAATATATTATTAGGCTAACCCATTCGTTCACATTTCTCCATGGAACAACTAGGAGCGATGCAGCCATAGCCAGCAGCCGAGGCTCACAGAGACTAATACTGACTTTGAGCAACAGTCAGGGTCTCTAGAGGACTTCTGTCTACATAAGATAAATGCTGGTGATTCATATAGCTGATTATTTAGAAAGAATATCAGTCAATAGTATGGATTCCAACCCAGCCCATATTCCAACCCAGCACCAAATATTATTATTAATAATAATAATAATAATAAATATGGAAATATACACCATCTTAGTTCAGGCACCAGGAGACCCGCTAACTCCCTGCATGAACCATCATGCTAATGTAGCATTTACTCCCAGGACAGCTGCAAAAAATAACCCACCATACTGGGCCCCCATTAATATGCCTTTCGTGCTTCCCGTTAGACCACCTCTGTGAAGCGCTGGCTAGCTCATGCACGCACCATGCTATCATCCCCTCAACTCTCCACTAAGAGAAGCTAATAGGCTAGTAGGCGTGGGTGTGAGTTACGGGATTCATAGATGGAGAAGAGGCGCTACAGTGCAGGGAATGTCTTACTTCATGTGTGGAAAATGGCTCCAGAGCAGATGTTAATGATTGGCTAAAAGGAGCGACTGCATGTGGGCGTGGCCAAAGACCATAGTGTGAAGGAAGTAGCTGAATCTGCAGGTGTATGGAAGCGTATGGTCATACGGGTCTACCAGCAGTGGCTAAAATCCCAGTCTACAGGGAATTCTCCTCGGAACTGTGCCAGGGTAGGCATCCACCAAATCTGGCCCAACTGTGTCTTTGATGCAAGAGTGTCTGATGTGGCCTACATCCAGAAACTTTCCTAAAAACTTAAAATGCATCTTGATTAGCTTTTGTAGGGGGCTATAAATGCAGGCCTTTCATCATTTAGACACCAGCAGACACCTGTTCTGTTCTTTGGTAGTACGACAGATAGTGGTTTGAAATATCTGTGAAATCTAAACCTCTATCCAAAGTCGATATACGGAATGCTTAAAGCAAATAGCTATCAATCCCAATATCATTCCAAAATGAACATGCTACTCAATAGCATTAAACCCAATGTTACACGGGCTTTCCAAAACACAAAACTAAAGAGCTGGCCCTATCTTCCCAGTATCTCACAGCTACAAGACAAAAACAACAATGCCTGCCTCCACCTGCTCATGAGGATATCCTGGTAAAAATAAATATAGGGTAGGAAACCTTGCCTCATAGCAGCTTCGTCCCCATGGGTGACAACTGGCACTGATGCATCTACATGTGCCTTCGTCACTGGGAGTAATGAGAGAAGCTGGAATTGGTTCTATACAGATAATGCATGTGGTAGACGGTGGAAAGATGAAAGCATCATATAGGAGATAAGATGTCTTAATGCAACCAGCTAAACGGCAAGGGCTAGGTACACTCAAGAGTCTTCTGCAAAACATACAGGTCAACACAGGTTAGTACCTCTGTGATTTCATCATGGCCCAGTCAACAGATGCCTTGCACCTGATGCCTAAAGAGAGTTCAGGTAGGCACTTCAGTCTGTAATATGGATTGAATCAACATCTGATATTTGAAGCAGGATATCTCATCAGCATTGTACTGCAATGGCCTGAGCATTGGCTAATAGCCTCTATAGCTGTTCTAGAGTTTGTCTCTACATCACTGTTCAAATAGGTTTACCAGAGACATTCTGTAATGTAATTTATACAGATTAAAATCTGAACTGTACTGAACCTTCATAGACCTGATGTGCAAGGTGCATGTTACAACCCCATGTCCAAGAAAGTTCAGACACTGTGGAATGATGTGCAAATTATTTAAAACCTATATATATATTAGGGCTGTACCCGTCTCAGAATTTTGTCAGCTGAATCAGATTTTTCTCCTTGTACATTATCTAGTAATCAGTAAATCAGTCTGCACACGTTACAGATCTGATGTCCTCCTCATTTAGAAAGTCAGCAGAGTCACAGGAACATACCTGAACTAAAAGAGGCGGGGCTTATGATGATCGATCTGAACTGGAGCCTGATTTAATTACAGGATACAGCGCCGGGCAGCAGCACGTATTTATGCTAAACATTAGCGCTTATAGCTTATAGTCTTTTTAATTTCACTTCTAACAGCTTCTTCAGTAGGAGGACCCTTCGTCTTTCATCTCTCATAAATAATGAACTGCTAAATAAAACCAGATTAGTCCATATTTAAATTATTTATAGATGAAAAGAAGAATGGTAAACCTGAAACCGTTTAATTATTATATTACCTGTGCTGAAACCATTATCTCTCGTTTATTGACAGGCAGATTAAGTGACTGTACTCATCTTTAAATAAAAATAATTTATAAATTATTATTAAGTATAAATATCTGTAATTTAGTTAATCTGTAATTTTAAAATAACGGAATTATAATAAAACAAACGTCTCCGGTCCGTTTCCCCTTCACCGCAAACAGCCATTACGTCTAAACTGAAAGTCAGCTCACTCGTTTGAAGCAGTGTTGGATGTCTGACTGAATGAAGAGCAGAATTCGGTTTCATTTGTTCAGATTCTCTTCTTCAGAAGTTCCTCCAGGCTTTCTCTGAGACATCGCTCCCCCGTGTTTCTCAGCTTCACAGCTTCAGCTGCCTTCAGCGGTGAACCGCTAGCGCACGTCGTCACATGGATTTAATGTTTCAGCAAGCCTGCATCACAACCCAGCTAGAACTTACATATATATTTATTATTCCCCTTTAATAATTATTATAATGTCTTTTACATTCTTAAAGTTTATGTGCATTTTTGTAAGCTTTAGTCTTAGTCTAGTTTTAAGGAAGAAAAAAAGGTCACTGTTGTCAGTCGACTTGAAGGGTCGCCGACTCACGATTCAACTCGTCGACTTCTAGAGGGCAGCCCTAATATATATACATAGGTTTGTTTTATAAAATAGCAACAAGAAACATATCTATCATATTGTAAATTTTATTCCAGCATATTATTGGGAAAAGAAGCAAAATAATGGTGTAAGGTAAAACACCAAGGAGTTTGGCGGTTTCACCATCTACATTAAATCATAAGATATACAGAATCCAGAAGATCTGTCTATGCATGGAATAAGAACCAAAGCTTACATTGGATGTGCATAATCTTAGGGCCCTCAGGTGGCACTGCATTACAATCAGACATGATTCTATAGTGGAGATTCCATATACTGCATACGTGCACATATATTACAATAACAATAATAGTTTTCAGCTGCAGCATTTATAATACCGCCCTGGTACTATTTCCAGTGAAACATAGGGTTTAAATAATTTGCTTATATACTTATATTATGTGCACCTAGAAGGAATCACCTGACAGGAATGAAACTTGGTGGATAGGTTTGACATCATGAGACATGCGAATGATTTACGTTTTATGCTCAGCTGCACATGTGATGTAAGCAAGGACGGGCCTTATCGCTGTACCTGACTGACCCAACAGCCACGAATGTGGACATTCCCCAAGCAATGATGCCTCCATGAGTCATCCTGTTTGTGCAGACTACTGCATGATGCTGGACTACATGCGTGCAGAGCGTTACGACAAGACCACCTCAACATCACCAAAGACTGCAATGGAGTCGTGCCAGACTGTTACATAGTGACTCAGTGACGAGTCCTGCTTTTGACTTGGTGGAGACGACCAACAAATCTGTGTGTGGAGGCTCTGCCCAGAAGATGGACGGTTTGTTGTCATGCATCACACGTCCAGAAGACCAGGTGTCACTCCACCTCCACCCCTACCACACCATCCGCAGGAACTGTGTGAGAATATTTAAGCTGCATGGGATGGAGTATCACAGGACACCATTAGGAACCTACAACTCCATACCCAGATTTCTGGCATGTTGGATTAGCAAACATGGTGGCAAGATCCCATAGTGAGACACTACTTCTGTATGTGTAGCTCAATAAATATTGATCATATCAGTCTAAATGTATCATCAGTTATTGATCCTGGTCACCTTTATCTTCCTTCCCAACAGCACTGCACTCCCACACCTCCTTCTGGGTGCTATTATTCTTTTGACAATGAGTGTAGGTCACAAATTAGACAAGACAAGGTAGCTGACTCATAGATAGCGGACACATAGATAGATTCATACTGGACTCGAATCTACAGAACTTGTCAGTAATCTTTATAGTTACATAACTCTCTACACCTCTCTACACCTCTCTCTCTAACTCTCTACACCTCCTATTACACCAGGAGAGATTTGGTTAAGATCAACAGATATAACAGAAGGGGAGTCAAAACCCGACCACTGCCTCGGTGGAAATACCACCTGTTTGGAAGAGTCATTCCAACAGCCTGGACTGGCGTACGCATCCCCATTTCTCAGCATTGGTTGTGTCATCATTTGTTTTCCTGACTCTTGTCAGATCCATGTACTGTAAGACGTTAGGCAAGCACATGGACAATTTACCTCCGGTGTCCAAACACAGCCCGGGGCACCTTACGATGGCTCCAGCTGCTAAACGTATCTGACAGCATCTTGCCCGTTGTGACAGTACGCTCGTCTCTCATTTACATTCAAAAGAGGCAGCAGAGCAAAGCCAGGGGAAAAAAGCCTGTGGTTTCTATTAGACCAGAAGAGAATAAAATCAACAGGCTGCTATCAGAGGAGGGGGGGGAGACCCTCATTCACTCCTCTATTCACACATGCCTTTGTTTTTCTCTCCGCGCGTTCCATTCCCCTGAGGCTGTTTGATTAGTGCTGCTGAAGAGCCGCTGACTGTCTGCAGCTTTTTGAGTGCAGCCATGTTGAATCTGCCATCCATCTCCATGAGAAACGGAGCATGTGGGTAATCCATCAGCTGGCTCCGCACGAGAGGGCTGCAACACCTGGCACTGCCTGGGTGCTTTTGTCTGGGACAAAATGGAGGACTGACAGTGCCCATGTGCTGTAAGAATGGGAAGCTTCTGCTCATGGCCCATCACCTGTGTTCAATCATCGGGACGTGAGCAATGATGCTTCCACGGGGTGCAGTCTATGGCACATTCCGGCAGGATAGGACTGGTCAGTCTGAGAAAGATGTTCCTGTGTCCTGGTGATCTGGAAGGAGCTGAGATGTGACCTATTTTGCACCCAAAGGGACAGACAGTGCAATAAAGTGGAACGCCACTTGAGGAAAAGGTGAGGGCGATTATCAGAATGTAGGGAATTGAGTGGATTGGAAGCAAAAGCACAACCTGAAATACCAAAAGTCATGGGGTAGCAGTATGTAAATTGATTATGGATGGCTTAGGGGACGGCTTAGGGGACAGATTGGGAACATTGGGTTACTGGCCAACGTGCTCATGGCAAGGCAATGTAGTTACCAGAGTTTGAATGAGGCATGTTAGTGTAATGTTGGGTGAGTCTACAGGCCACACCATTCATCAGAACTCTCCAGAATGCTCCTGGAACCAGTTCTGGACAACTTGAGCCCGTTGGCATGGTGCATTATCCTGCTAGGGAATCCCATCATTGTGGGGGTGCATGAAGTCCATGGAGGGTTGCAAATGGTCAACAAGCAGTTATGTACCAGTAGACCTACCCTACCCATTTATGTAATAACAACTTAATAGTTTTTTCATAATTACAATATGACATCTCCTTATGTTACACAACATAACAAAATGCTGAAAGAGTTCATTTTAAGCCTGCTTGGCAGCAATGCACCACCATAACTCACGGCCTGAAGGCATGTTTTCAGGCACAGTCAGAAGTGTGTCATCACAAGGTGATATTAAGATTGCACAGGTTATGAATCCTATTATCTGTATCTAGATATGTTAATCTGTATCTCAAAACGATCTGAGCCAACGATGTTCTTAGCTTTTGTTTTTTAATGGCGAAAGATTTAGAACTCTATCATACACAGAAGACTTGCATTCTTTGTTTATCTGTGTTTGATAATGTCCACTATCTCATGGATATTTGTCTTTCTAATATCTTTCTAATATCTTGTCTTTCTAATATTGTGGCAGCTATACTGAGACTGAGAAACTGAGATTTTTTCTATATTTAGGCTTTTTGGCCATGAAGATGTGGAAAAGGCTTGAGGCTCAACCCCTAAATGTGTAAAAAAGTGCCAGACTGCCAGGTAGTTGTAGCTGTGATGTCATAACACATTTAGTTGACTATATTTTAAAATATTGAATCTTTTGCCATTTCAAAATTGCACTTTTCATTGACTGTGATTTTGATTTAAAACATCTTTCAGTTCTAATGTCCACCACTTAGCATCACTTCAACACCAGCATCCAGAATCACCACCTCCACACACTGAGAAATGTGTTCTTCGTGGGTTCAATGCTGAAAGCAATGAAAGGTGTATATGAAGGTTTATCCCAAAACACATGAAAGAGGGTTTTACATATCGTAATATTTCCAAACTGGCATTTTATAGAAAAGGCCAAACTTCATTAAATTTGAATGGGAGTCAATGGAACCAAATGTTGTTCCATTCTTCATGAAATGTCCACACAGTGTAAACAGCAGCTCATGTAATCAAATGAGGCATAAAAGTAAAAATCAACAAAAATGGAGATACATGTTTTTCTTTGGACAGCGGCGATATACAAGAAATGCCTCTGGTATGGTATTATGATTAATACTAACTTTATTAAAAATATAAAAATGTGCTTTTGAGTGCATTGCTTATTAGCTGTTATTCTGTCATGCATATCTACAGTCCATAGACTGTAGATTTTTACTTCTATGCATCATTACACTGTATGTACATTTCATAGTGAATGGACAGAAACGGCCCCAAACTGCTTGGAAAACAGTCTGGTTCTATTGACTTACATTAAAATGAAATTGGGTTTTTGCCCTCTCCTGTAAAGTAAATACTTGTTTTACTTTGGACTGCGATGATATACATCATTTTGGAGCTCTATGGATTTCTTCTTACTAAATACACACTTAAAGAACCACAGAATGGACAGACTCATACAAAAATCTGTTATAAGGT
>JAMWET010004439.1:230000-257500 GCA_024036415.1 Prochilodus magdalenae
CTGAATATATATAATTCAATTTCCTACATCTTCATAATGTTTTAACCCATGATGTGCCTGTATGAGTATATATATACAGTATATATATATATATATATATATATATATATGGAGATCTGTATATCAGGATAGAAAGTTTAGGACCATGTTTTGCCCACAGAGAAATTTGTCTTCTGCATTAAACCCATCCATGAAGTGAAACACCCACACACAAACACACTAAGGGGGGCAGCAAGCGCACCTGCCCAGAGCAGTGGGCAGCCCTACCCACGGTGCCAGGGGAACAGTTGGGGGTTGGGTGCACTAAGGGTACTTCGGTCGTTACCATTATTTCAGGGAACCAGTGATGCTCCGATTACAAGGCAGAGTCCCTAAACTCCAGCCCACAAGTGGAGGTGTGGGTGTGTATGTATGTATGCATGTATGTATGTATGTATGTATGTATAGATAGATAGATAGATAGATAGATAGATAGATAGATAGATAGATAGATAGATAGATAGATAGATAGATAGATAGATCCTTATTGTCCATTTTATCGGCTCCACTGACCATATAGTAGAACTTTGTAGTTCTACAGTTACTCTCAGGAACTTATATTAAAACTCCTACTAAAATATTTCAAACTTTATATACAATACAATATATATTATATACGAACTATATGCATTTAAACCTAAATGTTCAAACCATTAGCACATGATTGACCTTCAGTGCTGAAATCTAGCTGAAATAACATTAGCTGACGCATCAACAGTAAAACATTTAATGTTAATTAGCTCATAACATATTAATCAATGTTGCAACTTTAAGTTTGAAACCACGTGACATCTTGAGTTTTAAGACTTATAAATATAATCACTGCTAATATTTTAATACCATTTTATTATATTTTGACCATAAGACACTTCAAAAATAGAAAACTGCAGGTTAAAAAATGTGAAACAACAACAACGATTGTAATAACCAATAGCCCACTGTAACAGCACTGTATAGCAAACTATATTACCTGTCAACCACCTTAGAATCAGAAAGGGAATCCAGTCTATGGTTAATCCAGTGCTTTAACAATGTTGAACGTCACCATATGATTCATTTTTTCGAAATCTAAACATAATTCAGCGGTGAGTCAACCGTGAAGAACTGTGGAAATGCCAGCTGGGTCAGCAGGGTTGGAATCCATTAGTGGATTATCGTGCATTAGAGACTTAAAGGGCCCATATCCTGCATGTCCTCTGTATTTCTGTCCTTGAGGGTAACTTATAACTTCCGTTTGGATTCCGGTGCTGAACAAGAAGACAGTTCATGTCGCATGGCCATTTTCCAGCCTCCCTTAGAATGAAAGACTGTGCTGGTTACTGTGCCTAAGATAACGGGCTCTGTTCTGATTGGCTGTCCTGTAACGTAACTCAGAAAAGCATTCATGCTGTTTTGACAGGTGTACAGTAGATGCACAACAGCAAACTGGGTATGTGTATTTTAGTCGAGCTGCAATGGAGGATTCGGTCAACATGAGCGGGAATGTTCCGTAAGCGACTACAAGAGGAATGATCTTCAATTTTGCCAACTTCCGGCTTCAACAGCAACGGTGGAATTAATCAAGTGTGGAAAAGCCTTAGACTACAAAGCTCTTCCTGCTTTTTCCCACCTTAACCACCAGGAATTCCTTCATCCGTTCATTTCTTTATCTGACCACCAACATTGTTCCTTCATCCGTTCATTCCTTCATCCATACACCAACATTGTTCCTTCATCCGTTCATTCCTTCATCCATACACCAACATTGTTCCTTCATCCGTTCATTCCTTCATCCATACACCAACATTGTTCCTTCATCCGTTCATTCCTTCATTCATACACCAACATTGTTCCTTCATCCATTCATTCCCTTATCCCTACACCAACACTGTTCCTTTATCCCTTCATTCCTTTATCCATACACCAACATTGTTCCTACATCCGTTCATTCCTTTATCCGTACCCCAACATTGTTCCTTCATCCGTTCATTCCTTCATCCATACACCAACATTGTTCCTTCATCCGTTCATTCCTTTATCCATACACCAACATTGTTCCTTCATCCATTCATTCCTTTATCCATACCCCAACATCATTCTTTCATCTGTTCTTTTCTTTACTGTACACCAACATTCTTCCTTCACCTGTTTGTTTGTCCATCCATTCGTCTGCATGTCTGTTGATCCTTTACAAGGTGTTGCTTCATTCATCCATTTGTTCATTTGTCTGTCCATCTGTCTGCACATCTGTTCACATGCGTCTTTTATCCTCCAGTTATTGTCACATAAAAACTGGATAATGATGTTAGTTCTGTATGAGGGGCGGAGCAGGCTGGGAGTATTGGCCAGAGAGCTGTCAATCACACTTCTCATTAGCCACGCCCACACATTTCTCCGATTGGTCAGATCAGCGTTTTTTAAGTCGTGTTTTATTACATTTAGATTTACATCTCCGATTTTAAATGTAAGCCTTTCTGCGTGTCTAATATAACACTCTTCATCCACTAGTCATTATGTGAAGCGATTATGAACACACTGCCTGAGGTCTGAGAGGCTGTTTCACGATGCCTCAGAGATGCGATTTGTGCATCTGTTTGGGAGCCATTCAGGTCAGAGAGGCACATGTGGTAGTTTACCCTTATTAAAGCTGTTTATGGTTTATGGAATGACTGTTTGTGTTGTAAGTGAAGGTGTGAATGTGTATGTGTGTATGTTTGCCCTGTGACGGACTGGCAACCTGCCTGGGGCATTTCCTGCCTTCCATCCAAGGAGCGTTGGGATAAGCTCCAGCACTCACCACAACCCAGAAGCAGTTTATTGCATTGATGAAGACATTTGTATTGTAGACATGCTAACGAAATCTGAGCTGGTTAGCTTTTTCTAGAATCTGCTGCTTTAAACTAAACCACTCTATCAAACAGACTGAACGACTGGATGGGAACAGAGGTGTGGAAACGTTCCACCTACATTTACGGCATTGAGCTGACGCTCTTATCCAGAGCGGCTTGCAAGGTTATATTACAGGTAGGCCTGTGTAGTGTTAGGAGTCTTTCCCAAGGACTCTTATTGTTGTAGCACAGCATAGTCACCCAGACTGGGATTCAAACCCCAGTCTCCCACATGCGGTGGTAGCTCCGCTAGGCGGTGGTGGTTATTTGGGGGAGAGTTTGATCAATCATGTGTGACACATGTGTTTATCGGACATTTACAATAATACAGAACAAAGAGTGTCCCATGAACTGGTTTTGAGAGAGATTGTGATCATTACAAATTCTGTGTATTGGTATGTGACCAATACATATTGTTGCTGTCCAATGAAAACCATGTATCTCCATTTTTGTCCATTTTTACTTATTTGCATCATTTGACCACAGCTGCTGCCGTTAACACTGTGTGAGAATTTCATGATAAATGGACCCACAGAAACAGCCCAAAAGTGTTTGGAAAGATGTCTGGTTCCATTGACTTCCATTTAAATTAAATTAGGTTTTTGGCCTCTCCTGTAAAGTTGCCATTTTGGAGATACTTGTTTTTCTTTGGACAGCGATGATATTCTGCTGCTACTGATATTCCATAATGTTTACTTTTGTACTTGTACAGCGCACTTTACACATGCATATGCAACTTACACATGCATATATATATTCTTATTATACTTCTCTCCTTTTATATTGATATTTATTTTTTAAGACTGTTGGGAATGGAGGAACTGCAAAGTAAGAATTTTACTGTACAGTGTAACTGCTTGTAATGCTGTGCATATGACAATAAAACTCTTGAATCTTGAATCATGTGTGTGACAGACATGTACAGGGGTTGGACAAAGAAACTGAAACACCTGTCATTTTAGTGTGGGAGGTCTCATGGCTAAATTGGACCAGCCTGGTGGCCAATCTTCATTAATTGCACATTGCACCAGTAAGAGCAGAGTGTGAAGGTTCAGTTAGCAGGTAAGAGCACAGTTCTGCTCAAAATACTGCAATGCACACAACATTATGGGTGACATACCAGAGTTCAAAGGAGGACAGATTGTTGGTGCACGTCTTGCTGGCGCATCTGTGACCAAGACAGCAAGTCTTTGTGATGTATCAAGAGCCACGGTATCCAGGGTAATGTCAGCATACCACCAAGAAGGACGAACCTCCACCAGCATCACGTAGTGACCTGGCCACTATCCTGCAAGAAGAATGGCTTAAAATCCCTCTGACCACTGTGCAGGACGCAGTATATGTCATTCCCAAGACGAACTGACGCTGTATTGGCCGCAAAAGGAGGCCCTACACCATACTAATAAATGATTGTGGTCTAAAACCAGGTGTTTCTGTTTCATTGTCCAACCCCTGTATATCGGACATTTACGGAAATAGGAAACAAGACGCAAAATTTAATTGCCAAATAAAGGACGATTCCGTATTTTACGGGACGGGACAACCTACACTAACGCTACCCTATAGTGGTAACATTGTGCTCATTCGTTAAATGACATCTTCACAGACTTATAAGTTCCCATACAATAAGCTTAATTAATTCATTAATAATAAGCTTATCCGACAACAAATGAGACACCTGTGACTGGAACATACCTAATAGAGTGTAACACTTCCACAAGCACCCATAACAAGTTTCTGGCTGTAGGCCACATCGATGTCCAGATACTCTTGCATCTAGGTTTTGGTGGATGTCTTCCCTGGCACCATTCCCAGGAGAATTCCCTGTAAACTGGGCTTTAGCCAGTGCTGCTGGACTCCACCCGCTTCCATACACCTGCAAATTCAGCTGCTTGGCCTTTGCCACGCCCAAATGCAGTCACTCCTTTTAGCCAATCATTAGCATCTGCTCTGGAGTCATTTTCCACACATGGAACGAGACATTCACTGCACTTTAGCACCTCCTTTCAATCTTTGGATCCCGTCACTCACACCCCACAGGTATTTATAGCACCATCATCCTCGTACAGCGCCCTCTGCAGGCGCCTGAAGTTACTACCACTCTTCATTTGTCCGGGGAGGTTATTAAGCGACATTAACTTCTTAATTGACTTAAATGATCGGAAATATGCACCATGATTAAGGTCATGCAGGGCTGATGTGCCAATGCATTTGAAGGTGCACATCCTTTCCCTTCTCAGTCTGTCTGTATCCTGTGTGCCACGGCTCCGCTGGGCTGTCCTTCAGCCACTTAGCAGCAGGAAGTGTGTAATTGGTGCGCGGCCTCTCCTTCAAGCATATTCTGAGTTGCGGTTATGGCAGAAGCTGGGAGGGGTTAACAGACACATCAGCACACATGTCATGTCTCCATGTGTCTGCGCGCTCTCTGCCTACTTCACAGAGGCGAGGTGAGTCAGGCGTTCTAAACACATCAAGGAAGCTCTAAAGTGGTGCATCCTGGGCGGTCAGTAATGTCTCAGTCAGGTGTCTGCCGAGCATCTGTTTTTTTCCCGAATCACAGGTTGTGTCTCGCTGTGGGTTATTGTCACAATCAATTGTGAGTAGGGGGTCGTTTTGTCCTCCCCTCCTGCTGGACATTTGTAACGCCAGGGGTTGATGGGAATTAGGAAGCCACCGCAGGTTCGGCTTTGCTTTCGTCTCCGTCACTGTCATCATTAATTCCTTTAAGGAACATAGAGCATACAACCTCGGTAGTGTTTATGATTTACATTCACATATTAATATAAACTATTCGTTTAAGGGAGTGTATTTATCTAAACCAACACATCTGCAGCAAACATCAAAACTCAACATCAAAGGACAGCTGCAGAAATAGCTGGACCCAGAAGGAATACTGTAACTAAGTAAGTGTAATGTGTTAGTGTACTGTAAGTAGTGTGTTGGTGTACAGTAACTCGGTAAGTGTAGTGTGTTAGTGTGCTGTAAGTAGCGTGTTGGTGTACAGTAACCCGGTAAGTGTGGTGTGTTAGTGTGCTGTAAGTAGCGTGTTTGTGTACAGTAACCTGGTAAGTGTAATGTGTTAGTGTACTCTAAGTAGCGTGTTGGTGTACAGTAACCTGGTAAGTGTAATGTGTTAGTGTACTGTAAGTAGCGTGATGGTGTACAGTAACTCGGTAAGTGTAGCGTGTTAGTGTACTGTAAGTAGCGTGTTGGTGTACAGAAACCTGGTAAGTGTAATGTGTTAGTGTACTGTAAGTAGTGTGTTGGTGTACAGTAACTCGGTAAGTGTAATGTGTTAGTGTACTGTAAGTAGTGTGTTGGTGTACAGTAACTCGGTAAGTGTAATGCGTTAGTGTGCTGTAAGTAGCGTGTCGGTGTACAGTAACTCAGTAAGTGTAATGCGTTAGTGTGCTGTAAGTAGTGTGTTGGTGTACAGTAACTCAGTAAGTGTAATGTGTTAGTGTGCTGTAAGTAGTGTGTCGGTGTACAGTAACTCAGTAAGTGTAATGCGTTAGTGTGCTGTAAGTAGTGTGTTGGTGTACAGTAACTCAGTAAGTGTAATGTGTTAGTGTGCTGTAAGTAGTGTGTCGGTGTACAGTAACTCAGTAAGTGTAATGCGTTAGTGTGCTGTAAGTAGCGTGTCGGTGTACAGTAACTCAGTAAGTGTAATGCGTTAGTGTGCTGTAAGTAGTGTGTCGGTGTACAGTAACTCAGTAAGTGTAATGTGTTAGTGTACTGTAAGTAGTGTGTTGGTGTACAGTAACTCAGTAAGTGTAATGTGTTAGTGTGCTGTAAGTAGTGTGTTGGTGTAGAGTAACTCAGTAAGTGTAATGTGTTAGTGTACTGTAAGTAGCGTGTCGGTGTACAGTAACTCAGTAAGTGTAATGTGTTAGTGTGCTATAAGTAGTGTGTTGGTGTACAGTAACTCAGTAAGTGTAATGCGTTAGTGTACTGTAAGTAGTGTGTTGGTGTACAGTAACTCAGTAAGTGTAACGTGTCAGTGTGATGTGTTAGTGTATGTACTGCCTTCAGTATGTACTGGTGACAGTTTATTTTGTGTGGTGAGGTACGTTTTTAACCGTATCAGATGATATTCTTCCAGACGCTTTATGATTGAACCTCTGCACTGAAAGAGGGCTCAGCTATGGGAATGTGATCTAAGCATAGCACTGCTAACTATAATCCAGCATCAGAAAAACTCCAGCCTTGTTTTTCACATACACAGTCTTCATCTGAAACATGCCGTGACAAAGAGAAGGTCTTCTACAGTGTAAACGACCTTTCCGCCCATTTCAAAGGGCACCTCTGTCTCTCTCTCTCTCTCCCTCTCTCTCTCTCTCTCTCCCTCTCTCTCCTTCTCTATCTCTCCCCCTCTCTCTGTCACTCTCTCCCATTACAACTGCATTTCCCACTGCACACCAACAGCCCTCCATTAAAGGGAAAACAAGTTAATTAGCGTCTAGAGAGCGGGAATCTGTTCTGCCAGCTAATTATGAGTGGTAATAATTAAGCGGCTTTGGGACCGCACACACACATGCACTGGGACGTCCAGGCTGGAACGTTGAGTGCTTACCGACAAGTGAGGTGTGATGAGGTTTAGAGAGTGTGGTGTATCAGCAATAAAATAAAATGAAATAAAATAAAATAAACAGAGACAGAAAGCACTGGCGACCGGGCTCAGGTTTCCATCCCTTCATATTCTGACCTTTTAAAGAATTGGCTGCTTTATTTCCCTTTTATATCAGAGGCCATTTAATCAATTTAGAACAAATGTCTGCCTCTGACCCTTCTGCCGGGGTCACACATTGCCATTTCGTTCTGGCCATGATAAAAAAGGCTGGCTCAGAAAACGAGCCTGTTTAGGGGTTGTTAAGGAAGGTCATTCAAAATAGCATAGCACGATAGAGGCTAAGAGGAAAATGCTCATGGGATATGATCAAACGAAAACTTCAAAGTTCACCAGACAAAAGTTACTCAACCGGTGACGAAACGTACCTAATAGCATGTAACACCTCCATGAGCATCAACAGCAGCTGTGACTGGATTTGGCCTGGACTGGACAAGATTCTGGATGTAGGCCACATCGGCGTTCAGCCACTCTTTCATCAAAGAATTGGTCAGTTGGGCCAGATTTGGTGGATGTCTTCCCTAACACAACTCCGAGGAGAATTCCCTGTAGACTGGGATTTTAGTCACTGCTGGTAGACCTGTATGACGATACGCTTCCATACACCTGCAGATTCAGCTACTTCCTTCACACTATGGTCTTTGGCCACGCCCAAATGGAGTCACTCCCTTTAGCCCATCATTAACATCTGCTCTGGAGCCATTTACCACACATGGAATGAGACATTACCTGCACTGTACTACCTCTTCTCAATCTATGAATCCAGTCACTCACACCCCACAGGTATTTATAGAATCATTATCATTGTATAGTGCCATCTGCAGGAGCCTGAAGTTACAACAAACTTAAACATCCAAGCTGAATAGAAGGGAAATTTATAATTGATTTCGGAAGTGTATATTTCTTAATAAACCGAGACGTATTTTGATTTATATCTGTTGGGTCTGTCAAAACTTAATCATATGTGAATTTCACAGATGAAATATTCACAAACTTTTTATTATTGCATAATTGCAACAGTGGGGTCACTGACCTGATTCTCACAGAGCTAAAAGAGTGACATTGAGTGTTTAAGGAATCACAGAGCAGGCCGTAAACCAGAACCCAATAACTGAGGTGACCAATAAGAGACAGACAGAGCCAAAAACCAAAAGAACAAGCAAGAGTCAAAACCAGCCCAAACAGAGTAGGAGAGAATTAACGCAGCACAGAATGAGTTGGCACTGCCTCTTTTTGACTAATAGAACTCTGGGTCTTGAACTGTTTTCGCTCAGGCTTTGTAGAACCTTGGGGCTATTCAGGGAACCAGACAGTGTTTGTACCAGTTTTTCCAAGAACCAAGGAACATCAAAGGATACAAGCCCAACGTCAACAGAGGGGGCGCTGCACAGCGGTGGTAAACAGTAGTAACGAGGCGGCGAAGTATATAGATTACCGGTGAGGGTTTGTGATGTTATTCCAGATGTTTCATTTCATCCAAAAGCAAGCATGGATCCACTACTGGAGATCAGATGATTGGTTGTCTTCTCTTCCCGCAAGAACCGACACGCCCATTGAGCTTGTCATGATTTGTGGTGAGGAACCTTCTGCTATTTGGTTCCAAACAGGAATGAACTTGTCCTCTTCCAACGGTATTATTCTTGGTGGAAATGCACTAAAGCGTTTGAAATCAGGTTCAGGAACTGGAACGCAGCACATTACCTGCAGTGGGTAGTGAGGGTGGCTGAGAAGACCATTGGTGTCTCTCTTCCCACCATCACGGATATTTACACCACAGGCTGCATCCACAAAGCAACCAGCATCATAGATAACCACACACACCCCTCACACACACTCTTCACCCTCCTACCGTCTGGAAAAAGGTACCGAAGCATCCGGGCCCTCACATCCAGACTGTGCAACAGCTGGATAACCTTAGTACTGCTGCTAAATTCAAAGTACAGTGTTTACAGTGTCTGTTTACATTTATACCAAATACGCACCACTGCACCTTACTGCTCCTACTACTTAGGGGGCCACTTAGGGGCCACTGCATTGGAAACTCCCCTGTATTTATTGTTTATGGTCTTGTAAATGGTCTTGTGTATTGTGTAGTCTATTGTTCTATGTAGCACCTTGGTCCTGGAGGAACGTTATTTCATTTCACTGTGTACTGTACACCACTGTATATGGTTGAAATGAAAACCACTTGAACTTGAACACTTGAATTGGTGGAAAAGGGCCAAAAGAAACAGACAAACTGAACCGGTATATACGGTAATATAGAACACGTGATGTGAATCAATACTCAGGTGATACAGAACGGATTAGAAGTCCATGATTGGCTGTTGATGGACATGCATGTGTTGTTGACATCATGAGGGGGTGCATTATCAGACATGTAGTCCTGAGACACAGCTGAGGCAGGAGGAGAACAGGAAGCTCATTTCTTAATATCAGAAGTATTAGTTAATGTATAATCAGAAAAAGAGAGAGCTGATTGGAAGTTTTTAGCGAGGCCAGCTGAGATTTAAGCTCAGATATCTTTTTAAACCGAATTTTGCTAACCCAGGAAGCGTATTAGGTTTAATTGTGCCTGATAAAACCCTTAACCACACCCCAGAGTATTCCTGGATCATTTGCTGAGCTCGTATATAAACCTAATAAACTCATTTAAGCCTCATAAACTAAATTAGCTCTGAACTGAGTACAGAAGTCTTTGTCTTCATCAGTAATTTAGAACTAAACCGCCATCGTGGAGCCTGTGACGACCGAACGGCCACTGGAAGTCTGAAAAATGACTACCATGATCAGATAAAGACATATGCCATATACTGAATGCTGCAGATCTGCCAACGAAGGGGTAAGTATACATTGTGTTACTGTGCCTACATCGCTTAACAGACAGGGTATGGGAATGTGATTCAACCTCTGGTAAATGAAGTGACAGGTGGTGGGGACACACTTCCGGAAAATTCCTCAGTCTTCTGAAGGCCTTAATCACACTAACAGTTTCAGAGACAGAGGAACTTAGTGAGCTAAAGCTATAACCAAGAGCTAGCAAGCTAGCCCACCTGTCTGTAGCTGCCTGTTGCCCGTTCATTCCTTTATCAATTCACCAACATTGTTCCTTCATCCCGTCCTTCATTAACATGTCACCCTGTCCATCTGTACCTCTATCTGTTCGTTCTTTTCTTCATGTGTTGCTTCAAGCAGCAAACTTCCAGACCTGCAGGACATCTACCGGTCCCCCTGCCTGAGGACAATCCAGAAGATCCAGTTGGACTGTAGCGACCCAGTACACGGCCTGTACACCTTACTGCCATCAGGCAGGAGCTACCGCAGCATCCATGCCAGAACAAACCGGCTACTGAACAGTTTCTACCCATAAGCCATCAGGTTCCTGAACAAGCTGTGAGCCTTTCACCAACCAACCAACACCATCAATACCACCAATACCACCAATACCATCAACACCACCAATACCACCAACACCACCAACACTACCAACACCACCAATACCATCAACACCAGCAACACCACCAATACCATCAACACCACCAACAACACCAATACCACTAAAACCACCAATACCATCAACACCACCAACACTACCAACACCATCAACACCACCAATACCATCAACACCACCAACAACACCAATACCACCAACACCACCAACACCACCAATACCATCAACACCACCAACACCACCAATACCATCAACACCACCAACACTACCAACACCAGCAACACCACCAATACCATCAACACCACCAACAACACCAATACCACTAACACCACCAATACCATCAACACCACCAATACTACCAACACCACCAACACTACCAACACCACCAACACCATCAACAACACCAATACCATCAACACCACCAATACCACCAACACCACTGCACTCTGACACTTTATTATTAATACTCTTATATATCACTGCTATGGACAACATCACTAAGTCACTTTATTCAACAGGAATAGACATAAACATACATATTTATATTATAGCTCCACTCCCTCCGACTATTTTTTGTGTATATTTTGTGTATTTTGTATTTATTTAAACTTTTATATCTCTTTATTTTAATGTTTAGTATGTATATAGTGTTGTCCTCCTGTAGAGTATCAACCTGAGCCTCACCACGAGCATCTCAATGCAAAAATGTCCTGACATGTTGTGCAAATGACAAATAAACCTGAAACTTGAAACTTAAATGTGAATGATTTATTTCCAATACACTGTAACAAAGTTCATGCTGGTATATATGCTCTCAAAGGCAAACAAGCTGTGGTTTATCTTTATACTAGCAATGCAGACTAATCTGACAATCGAGAACCCAAATTCATGCTAAAGATAATAATAAACACCTGTAAAAACTCAAACCTGCCCTGTAACAAGGAAACAGCATCATACGAAATTAAAAAGAGCTTTAATTGAAGAGACCTGATAAATAAGAAGCTCCATCTTCTGGCTGCTCATCTTCAGTTATTCAAGTGCAAATGGAATAAAGGATCGACTGAGGCAGTTCAGACAGGCAGCTGCAGAAAGTGATACTGATGTCAAATGTCCAGAGGACCTGAAGTCTCTCGTGGGCCCCAGTCTTCCTCTGTCTGCCAGTCCCATTACACAGTCTGACATGCACCATAACTTTAGAACCTGAGTCTCAAATAGCTGCTGCCTGCTCACATTATTTAGGAACACTCTTGCTAACGTACACCAATACCACCAACACCACCAATATCACTAATACCACCAACACCACCAACACCACTAATACCACCAACACCACCAATACCACTAATACCACCAACACCACCAACACCACTAATACCACCAACACCACCAATACCACTAATACCACCAACACCACCAACACCACCCCATACACCACTAATACACTAATAACACAATACCACTAATACCACCAACACCACCAATACCACTAATACCACCAACACCACCAACACCACTAATACCACCAACACCACCAACACCACTAATACCACCAACACCACCAATACCACTAATACCACCAACACCACCAATACCACTAATACCACCAACACCACCAACACCACTAATACCACCAACACCACCAATACCACTAATACCACCAACACCACCAATACCACTAATACCACCAACACCACCAACACCACCAACACCACTAATACCACCAACACCACCAATACCACTAATAACACCAACACCACCAATACCACCACCAAATACCACCACTAATACCACACAAACACCACTAATACCACCAACACCACCAATACCACTAATACCACCAACACCACTAATACCACCAACACCACCAATACCACTAATAACACCAACACCACCAATACCACTAACACCACTAATAACTTTAGAACCTGAGTCTCAAACAGCTGCTGCCTGCTCACATTATTCAGGAACACTCTTGCTACCACTAATAACACCGTCGCAATCACTACACTAATAACTTTTTACTCAAAGGCAGCAGCTGCCTGGCTCACATATATTCACAGCTAACGTACACCGCCTCGCATAAGCCCTAACAAAACCATAACAGTGTAAAAGCTCTAATGTAGTGAGAAATAACATGGCTACTGGCTTGTTCGGCCATGGCGGCATAGGAGGCATGGGCATGCAGTGCACCAGACTTCCAGTAAGATGTTGTTGTTTTGGCATCTGCAAGAAATTATACATTTCCAGTGTCGTCTTCATCTTTGCCTAAGGAACATTGGTGTCAGAAGTGAGATAGAGTCACCTGGAGCGAAATGGCACCAGATTAACACGGCTAATGAAGCAGCATGGCAAGGTGTGAGGACGGAGAAAGAGACAGTGAGGGAACCTGGATAAGGGTTGGCCGCAAGAACCTGCCTGTGAAGTAGCATGGTGACCCAGCAATGCTGACTGCCAGCCAACAGCACATTCAAGCAGGTGTGGTTGACCAAGGCCAAAAACTGGAGCACCAGCGAACATGTGCAGTACCCGCACTGGCATGTCTGTGTGACATTGGTTGCAGAAGAAGTAGGAAGAAGCTGAGAGAGCACCGTCACTGTTGTTCCCACCCCAGCAGGATAATCTGGCACATTGCCCACTGAGTAGCAGGACACAGAGCTCAGTCTTTCTGCTCTGATGGCTCAAGGGAGAAGACGTGGCCTCAAGGGAGGACAGTGCGTGCCTGTGGCCGAGGCATGTTGTGTTCCATGAAGGTGGACATTCCAATACCCCTGCTGCTGAGTCCATGGGGTGGCATGTGGAGTTAAGGGCGAAACTCAGACCTTATGCAATAACTGGATTTGTTGCCCATTGATAAAAGGGCTATGTGTTGTCCCAGTACTGGTTTGCTGGCCTAGATCTTTGGATTAGTATTTTGGGGGAAGGCTAATGGTGAGTGGTGCATAATGTGTTAGGTGTTTAGTTTATTTGTTGGCCCCTTACAGAAGTTATTACCTATTAATAATCAAAATAATCTGATTATTTGACTACCAATTTTGGATGTTAGCTCACTGGGCAAAAAATGAGTCACCTTCACTCGTTTTAGGCAGTAGGAGGTTATGGGGTTATAAATACCTGCGTGGTGTGAGTGACGGGATCCATAAATTGGGAAGAGGTGCTATAGTGCAGGGAATGTCTCGTTCCATGTGTGGAAAATGGCTCCAGAGTTAATGTTAATGATTGGCTAAAAGGAGGGACTGTATTTGGGCGTGGCCAAAGACCACAGTAGCTGAATCTGCAGGTATATGGAAGCGTACGGTCATACGGGTCTACCAGCAGTGGATAAAATCCCAGTCTACAGGGAATTCTCCTCTGAATTGTGCCAGGGAAGGCATCCACCAAATCTGTTCCAGTGTCTGAACATTGATGTGGCCTACATCTGAAAACTTGTCCAGTCCATGCCTAATCCAATCACAGCTGTTATTCACCCATGGAGGCATTGCACGCTATTAGGCACGCTTTAGTCACAGGTAACTCATTTTTTTGGTCAAGTGAACTAAATCAGTACTGAACTAAACCAGTACTGAACTAAATCAGTAGTGAACTAAACCAGTAAGAAACTAAATCAGTAGTGAACTAGACCATCAGTGAACTAAACCAGCAGTGAACTGAATCAGTAGTGAACTAAACCAGTAGTGAAGTAAATCAGTAGTGAACTAAACCAGCAGTGAACTGAATCAGTAGTGAACTAAAACAGTAGTGAACTAAACCAGCAGTGAACTGAATCAGTAGTGAACTAAACCAGTTGTGAAGTAAATCAGTAGTGAACTAAACCAGCAGTGAACTAAATCAGTAGTGAACTAAAACAGTAGTGAACTAAACCAGCAGTGAACTGAATCAGTAGTGAACTAAACCAGTAGTGAAGTAAATCAGTAGTGAACTAAACCAGCAGTGAACTGAATCAGTAGTGAACTAAACCAGTACTGAACTAAACCAGTAGTGAACTAAATCAGTAGTGAACTAAACCAGTAGTGAAGTAAATCAGTAGTGAACTAAACAGTAGTGAACTGAATCAGTAGTGAACTGAATCAGTAGTGAACTAAACCAGTAGTGAAGTAAATCAGTAGTGAACTAAACCAGCAGTGAACTAAATCAGTAGTGAACTAAAACAGTAGTGAACTAAACCAGCAGTGAACTGAATCAGTAGTGAACTAAACCAGTAGTGAAGTAAATCAGTAGTGAACTAAACAGTAGTGAACTAAATCAGTAGTGAACTAAACCAGCAGTGAACTGAATCAGTAGTGAACTAAACCAGTACTGAACTAAACCAGTGGTGAACTAAATCAGTAGTGAACTAAACCAGCAGTGAACTAAATCAGTAGTGAACTAAACCAGTAGTGAACTAAACCAGTAGTGAACTAAATCAGTAGTGAACTAAACCAGTAGTGAACTAAATCAGTAGTGAACTGAATCAGTAGTGAACTAAACCAGTAGTGAACTGAATCAGTAGTGAACTGAATCAGCAGTGAACTGAATCAGCAGTGTATGTTTATAATGTATATGCCGTATTGCAGTTACCATTAGTGTTTTGTTGTCTTGGTGCCGTTCCTTGTAAGCACTTCTTGTCATCACTTCATGTGACTCCAGCCTGCTGGATCATATTTAGCACAATTAGCACACAGGAGAGATCTGAGTTATGCCATAACAAGCCTCTCTGTTGTTTCTGTATTACAGATACAGAGACCTGTCTGAATCTTGTCATCTACAGTAACAGTCGGAGCACTAATTGAGCTGCGCTCTTGTGAGTGAGTGTATGTGTGTGTGCTCGGTGTTATGAGCAGGTTGAACCTGACCCCCACAGCTCATCCAACAGCAACACACTCTTTTATCTCTCCTCCCAGTCTCTCGTCCTTCCGCTCACCCTCCCACCTTCCCTCCCTCCCTCGGTACCTCCTCACACACCTGTCACACACTCACATTCTGTCTCCATGGATGTGGCAGTCCTGACCTGGTCGCTATGGTAACAACACAAGGCCTCCAGGGTAATGAAAGGACCTGCGACGATCACCCTACAGGTCCCGGTTACCCCTCAGAGAGAGAGAGTACCGTAGATCATCACAGCTGTGATGTTATGCAAGATAATCACATAGCCAATCGTGTCCTATCGCTTCATTTCTGTAAACATCACAAAGTGGGGACTTGGTAAGATACGGTACCTGCTGTTCTCTGTCTGACTTTTGGCTCCACATAAACAAATATATAACATCAACACAGTTTCATTTTTAATTACTCATTGGTGGTGAAGATTGAGTTGATGTAAAATACACTCAGCGTCAAAAGAATCACTGCACCCAGAATAAAGTGCTATTGGGAATTAAGATCAAATTTACAATAAATAAATTCAAATAAACATTGCCATCCCACACTTCCATTATTCTTTTAATGATGAGTTCATTTGGGAAGACTGAAAACTGCATTGCTTTGAAACATGGTGGTGGTAGTGTCAGGGCTTGGAACAGTTTTGGTGCAGGATAGATGGAGCTATGGATTCTGGATTGTGTCCAGACAGACAGGAGAATCTTATGGCACTCTGAATCTTAACAGAAGGTGGATCCTGCAGAAAGACGATGACCCTAAAATCACCAGTTGGTCTTTAAAAATGGTTTCGCTTTGGAACGGCACTCATGCAACAAAGCCCACAAACATAACAGAGTCAAAGCAGTTCCATAAAGAGGAAAGGACCGAGATTCCTCCGAGGCAGGGCTCAACAATTACACCCATTCAGTTTAATTCATTGCTGCTCAAGAAAGTCACACCAATTCCCAAAAACAGAGGTTCATATTTTTAGTAAAAAAAATGAAAACCCACAGGAATGTGTTAAACTCGGTTCTCCTGTTGATCGTTATGAGTTAAATGAAGATCATGTTTAAGATTCCATGTAGTGTAGATATTCTAAGAGGGTTCACAAACTTTCAAGAAGAACTGTAGACTTTCAAAGCCAAACAAATCTCGTTTACGGTTACTGTATCTAATCTCTTATCCATCACACTTAAGGCATGTAAACGTCCTAATGTCGCTGTAGAAAGTAAAACAAGTATTTCCAAACTGGTAAATTTTTATTTGAATGTAAGTCAATGGAACCAGACTTTTTTCTAAGCTGTTCATTCATCATAAAATTCTTGTGTCACGTGTTTAAATGATGCATAAAACCAAAAATCAACAAAAATGGAAATCCATGTTTTTTTCTTTGGGCAGCGATGATACAGAATGTATCTCGGCGAAATGTCTTTATTTATAGGTACTTACTATGAGCCATACAGTAAGCTGGTAATAACAGGCATCAGCTCGTAGAATTCATAGTAAACTATAAATAGAGTTTAAGCACAGTTTAAGCAATTAGCCAGTTATTATTATTTAACAAAAACACTAATCAGACTCTAGATTTAGGATCTGATCAGGATGCATGTGCATTCTGCAGCTCTGTTGCTTCCACATGAGTCAACAGCAAAGCAAAACTGTTTGAATAAGATGAACCGCCAGTGAACCGCAAATGGGCCACTGGGTGCACTACAGGTGTTTGTTTTCAACACTGTGCCAATAACAAGTGGCGTGTAAGTGTGAGTGTAAGTGCAAGCGCAAACCAGCTGGCTTTGTGTGTGTGTGTGTGTGTGCGTGTCTGTGTGTGTATGTCTGTGTGTGTGTGTGTATGTGTGTGTGTGTGTGTGTGTGTGTGTGTGTGTGTCTGTGTGTACGTGTGTGTGTGTGCGTGTACATGTGTGTGTGTGTCTGTGTGTTTGTGTGCATGCATGTGTGTGTGTGTGTGTGTGTGTGCGTGTGCACGTGTGTATGTGTGCGTGTGTGTGTGTGTGTGTGCGTGTGCGTATGTGTGTGTGTGTGTGTGTGTATGTCTGTATGTGTGTGTGTGTGTGTGTGTGTGCGTGTGTGTGTGCGTGTGCGTATGTGTGTGTGTGTGTATGTGCGTGTGTGTGTGTGTGCGTGCGTGTGTGTGCGTGCGTGTGTGTGTGTGTGTGCGTATGTGTGTGTGTGTATGTCTGTATGTGTGTGTGTGTATGTCTGTATGTGTGTGTGTGTGTGTGCATGCATGTGTGTGTGTGTGTATGTGCGTGTGTGTGTGTGTGTGTGCGTGCGTGTGTGTGTGTGTGCGTGTGTGTTTGTGTGCATGCATGTGTGTGTGCGTGTGTGTGTGTGTGTGCGTGTGTGTGCGTATGTGTGCGTATGTGTGCGTATGTGTGTGTGTGTGTGTGTGTGTTTGTGTGTGTGTGTGTGTTTGTGTGCGTGTGTTAACAGAGGAGGAAGGTGCCTCAGATTAACACTTCAAAGGCACAAGAGCCCAGTGTGGAGATTAAAGCTCAGCATTCAAAGCCCCTCAGGTGGTCAACAACACACAAGTGTCCCCATGCAACTCTGTGTGTGTGTGTGTGTGTGTGTGTGTGTTTGGGTGTGTGTAGTTTCCAGTGGTGCAGTGTTTCATATTTTGTGGCCTAATAAATAAATAATTCCAGATTTCTGGGACATCCCAGACGTGACTGACACATAAGAGTGTTTAAGGTTTTATATAGGGGTTAAAATGTATGTACATAAACAAAACCTGTTTACATATACGCAGGACCATGCGGTCAGTGTTGGGGGACCGCCACTGAACCTATCTAACTCTACCTAAAGCCGTGTTCACATGTTTGCAATGGACGGACCACCGCCAACTGGATGTTCCATTGTTTTCAATAGAGCCCCAATGGAAAGTTCTACCAATGTAAGCGGCAACGTTCTGCAGAGAGTAGTCGTGGAAACAATCCATCAAGAGTTCAATTTCTGGACCTGCAGCGATGGAATAGACCAGATGTTGATATATCTGGGAGCCATTGAAGCCAAGTTTCTCATTGTTAAGTTCTAGATAAAGCCAGTATTATAGAACAGGAATAAAAGTACGGAACGTCCTCCTGCCTCTCTCCACCGTAAACAGACTATCTACACTGATAAAGCTCTCCCTTTATAATCATCCATTTGCACCAGTATAGCTGTCACCATGCCATTGTTTCTGAGGCTTGATGCGACCGTCGGCCGTGTGTCGCTATTGTAATGCTGGTGGAAAAAGACAAATGCTCACCGATAAACACCAAAGGCTTCCTTGGAAAAAGGGCAACCCAGAAACAAAGTGGTTACACCAGCCCAGTCAGCAGCAAACGAGCAAAAACACACAGTGCAGGGTAATCCATTCAGAGTAGTCGAGGTGCAAGCAGCCAGAAGAAGCCAGTTAATCTAGTTCCCTTCTCCCAAAAACGGGAACCAAAACTGGAAAACAGGGAACGGTCATAAACAAAAAGTCATTACAGGGAAGCGCTCGCTGTGCATTAGAGAAAACAGGGGCAGTATTTTGTAAACATGGAGACAAATACACAGTAGTCTATGGGATTCCGACAGGGGTCCTTGGGATTGAGTTGGGAATTACATGATGTTCTGATGAACCGGGGAGCGGGACAGATAGGAAGTGAGGAATGCCGTTTAATTCACCACAAACATCTGAACACAGTATTAATCCTAACCTGCGTTAATCTCATCTCATCTCTGCTGGTGGTGTGTTCAGAGACTTCGGGTACCAGCTGGGATGTGGACATGTTCATGTTTGATGGAAGTATGTGTCTGTTGATAGTGTGGGGTCAGTGTAGAAGGAGACATGGGAAACACGGCCCCTTAGGCGAACGCCCTTTCATTAAACACAGCTTTAGGGGATAACGTCCGCTCACGGCTTGGCCATGTGTCCTATTTTGGGGCAGTGTCCTTTCCCTCAGGGTGCTGGACCAGAGAGACTGGGCTCTGTGTCCTCCTCCTTCCACTGAGGCATGGCCACTGTAGCAGCAGTGCTTCGTCAGCTGGTTTCTGCTTTCTCCATCACCCGTCATGCTGCTGACGCCAAAGATGAAGCTGCAGGTTTATGCCAGAGCCCGCTGGAGCCCTGACAAATGGCTTTAGCCAATCACACCACTGCCACCAGCACAGGGCATGGCTAGAAGGCCGTGGTCAACACTGCCATGCTGTTCTGCCATGCTGCTACGCCGGCATACTCTAACAAATACATGGTTAATAAGAATGTTATGGCATCCAACCAGCAACCCCTTGTTTTCCCATGACAGTGCTATGCACAAGCCTGTTAGTCTGCTTTGGAGAATGTTCTGGAACTTAGTTAGAACTCTCTTTAGGAGCTCCACGGTACAGAACATAATAGATCATGATTTTGCAAAAGAGAAATTCCTGGTTTAAGAAATTGGTGGTACCCCTGATGCTCAAAGTAAGCCCCCTAGATTACTGATGTTTCATTGGTAGGGTTTCCAACGTCGTTGTGATGGATGCATCTGTGTCAAGTTCAGATTACTCAGACGAGCTCTTCTTAGGCAGTGGGGACTCCACCAGAGGGGGCGGTCAAGAGCAATGACACTCAGGGAACCCATTAGCTCTGAATCCCCTACTGGGGAGGCCATATAAAACACAACCAGGAGGGCTCTTAAAAGAGGCAGGGGCTCAAGCCTCAACTGCGGAGTGTGTGTATGCATGCCTCGCAGTCATGTTTCCCTTATAGACGGCACAACCCTTTGAGCCTCCACTCAGACAGGCTCATTTAAAGCTTGTGTGGATATACCGTAACCTGAAATCCTGGGGATGCTCTCCTGAGTACCTGAGACAGAGACGAGGGTCTAGATACCCCGCCGAGTGACCTAGAAATCATTGCAATTGCATGTAGTGATGAAAATCTGCTGAAAGTGATTGCTGCATACAATACATCCCGAGTTGATATTTCGCAGTGTGAGGCAGCTGGTGTGAAGTGAAGTTCCATGTGTGTGGGGGGGAGAAGTGGGATGTGCCAAGCGGATGTGGTGACCCATCCAGACGCACCAGCTTTATAAGCAGGGCCATGACTCAGCCAGTGCTTTCTCCAGCACACCACGCAGCCACTACTCCAGCCCCCATGCTCTTCTGACAGCTGTAGACTTGTTTTCATAGCAAACATGGAGTCATAGGTAACTCCCATATGTATTATGTAAATGCAACTGTGTATATTTAAAGAAATCATTTGCATATCTAACCCCAGCCTTAACCTCAGTACCACTCATTTCACACTGAACCCTCCAGAAATGATACAGCTTAAACTTTAGAGCAGGAGTCGGTTTCTTTTCGTACACGAAGCCTAGCGAAGTGCCATTAGCTCATCCTTGTGGAGTGCTTTAGAGCAGGGGTTCTCAGCCTTTTCAGCCTTACAGCCCACCTGTCTGTAACTAGAAATCCATTACGGCCCACAAGAGGAGGAGACATAACTGTCTATGTGAACTTATTTTCGTCTTGTATTTCTCAGGTGCTGACACCAATTGACTTGTCTTGTGGTATACCTATGGCAGGCAGCAGCACCGATTCCTCATCCATCATAAAAGCTTTCCTACTCCAGGCAGCATGTCTGGCTAGGAGGTCGCTCACTGTTAAGTAAATATATATTATACTACCATACATACAATATATGAAAAGCGGCAATTCCTTATGTATTATACAATATATTTTAATATATTTATCACTATATAAATATATGCAAAATACAAGCACTTGTTTCCCATATATGACATTATATTATTTAATATATTACACTATATTTTCCAATACATTGCCATATATTATCGTTTCATAAGGGTTAAATGGGCTGGAGGTTAGGGAACCAGCCTTGTGACCGAAAGGTCGCCGGTTCGATTGAACAAGGCACCTAACCCCCAATTGCTCCCCAGGTGCGGTGGATAGGGTTGTGCTCACTTCCCCTAGTGTGTGTATGTGGGTGTTTCACTTCATCGAGGGGTTAAAGACAAATTACTCTGTGTGTAAAAAAACACAAATGCCACAAAATGGCCCTACACTCTACACTCTGAGAATGATTGGCCTCACCTAATCGCCTCCCCCCCCCGGCACATATCCATATTTGATGTAATCTGGGTTGTACTTGTGGACAAGCTCTTGCTTTTTTTCGGAGGAACTGTATCAGCTTTCTTTCTTCATTGAAGAAACTCCGCAGCTGTCGCAGCTGCGTTGTCCTTAACTGAGGGCGTTTAATTTGCCTGAAGTCCTTTTCCAATGTGTTTATATTTGAGTTTCTATAAACTGTTAGACTGTATGATGGTTGTAGTTTGAACACGACTCATACTTTATACTCTATATGTTTTTATCACTTGCACCTTTATGATTTCACATGCTGTTACTGACCCACTACAGACTACTGCCTCCCTCTGAGGATGGGCCTGCGAAGGGCGCTTCTGATTGGCCCATGGCTCACAGGTTGAGAACCCTGCTTTAGACATTCTGGACATATCTCCAAACCTTCTCCAAATCCAAATCTCCATAGGGAATAAACTTTCAATATAACTCAATATTAATGTAGTGTTTTACATTCTGGATCTTTTCTAGTGTGGATTTTGATGCAGTGTAAATGACAGCTGGTGTTTTCAAATGGCACAAAGACATGACATACATGTGTACATAGAGTGGTTATAATGCTTCACCTAGATTTAACCATTTTGCTAATTGTGAGATTGCATACTTTGTTGGAAAGCCCAATTCACCCATTTCATCATCAGGTTTTTAACAGGCCGTACACATCGGACACTTATGTCACCAATTCCTTTTTCATTAAACAGTGTAATTCTCCTGTTTGCCTTGTGTTACATTAAAATCACCTTAATGTAAATATCTTGTCTTCATTCAATAGATCTACTATAAAGGGGACATACTGTATTTTGCTTTGTCCAGTTTCCGGTTTTTCTCTTTCCTTTAAAAAGTCCTCTGGTTTGTATAAATCCCCTTTCCCAGCTGCATGAAACTTCTTATTGGAATTCCAGCCCTTTTCCCTGTTACAAGGTGATGTCATCGGGTAACACAATCCTTTTTGCCCGCCTACCAATAAGCTTGGCATGCTCTCACACAGAGAGCTAAGCCAGTGAAACTCACCAATCTGAAACGTCCTGCTCCAGTCTAGCTTGCGACTGAACTCTGACTTTGATATATCTTAAGCAGCAGCATTGTACACACAGCCCATTTTCCACTTATGGAACAAGACATTCACTGTACTCAATCTATGAATCCCATCACTCATACCTTGCATTCTCCTTATCCGATGCCATCTACAGGAGCCTGAAGTTACTACCACCTTAAACATGCAAGGTGACTATTTATGTAATATGATGTTCATGCTTTTCTACCATTATGAGGACATTTGGTACTCGCAAATAGCAAAGACACACTGAACCACAGGCCTCAGTTTCTCTCCTTCAGTCTGAGCGAGTATTAAAGAGGCCCATAGCCAATAAAGGAAAAAGCCCATGCTGTGTGCGTACTTGACAAAGTTCAAGTTGATGATCTTTCAAATAGCCTCATTTTCACACCATCCTCCTTTCACCCACCCCTCTGCACCGCTCTCCGAAGCTGGGCAGAGCGCAGAGCATTGTGGGCTGCGTTGTCACGGTGACGCCATGCCTACGACCCCACTTCACAGACCTGCGAGGCGACAGGAAGCGTTCACATGAGAGAATATTTATCCAGCTCGATAATTCCAAGCTATTGATCTGCAGGCCATGGGTGGGGAGAGAGAGGGAAACCAGGGCTAATAGAAAGAGAGAAGGAGAGAGAGGGAGAGAGAGAGAGTCATCGAACAGGAAAAAAGGAGAGAAAAAAGAAGAAGGGTGCGGGGCGGGGGGAGGGGGTGCTCCTGTATCACTGATGCTCACTTTCAAACACCGTCAGGCCTATTTATAGCTTTAGAGTGGAAGTCGGGGGAGCGAGCGAGAGCAGAGGGTGGAAAGGAGAGAGGGCCGAGGCCATGTGTGTGTGAAGGAGAGGAAAAAAGGACAAAATAAAGAGCAGCAAATGGAACCTCATGAGAACTGAGGATGAACTCTGTCACCCATCCGCACTACTCTCGTTCATGTGTTTGCACTGCACTCGAGTAGACAACACACAGTAAGTCCCGCCCCGCTGCACTCATGAACTCCTCACTGACTGCTGGAATGTTGAAGCATGGACTCAATATCAAAAGAACAGTTGCACAAATAGCAGCACCCAAAAGTAATCAACCATCAGGAATGAAACTTGGTGGGTAGGGTTCACATCGTGAGACATGCAAATGGTACACGTTTCATGCTAGGCCGTGCATCACTGTACCCAACAGCCATGATTGCAGACATTCAGTGAAGGCAAGCAGTGATGTCCACCATTGGCAGACGGCTGTGTGATGGACTACATGCACAAAGACTGTTACAACGACTGTCCTTAACACCACGTTAACGTCAAAGACAACAACGGTGTTGGCACAAGCCAACGAGCTCTTTTATATGACTGGTTCTACTGCTGGTCTTTATCTGTTTAGACTGGGCTCAGTAATTAAAAGAGGTGTCCACATACTTTTGTCCTTTCAGTGTACAGCCATGTGAAAAGTAAGCAGACCCCATGAATTGGTTTAGTTGGTTGACACATGGGCATTTTAGTATTTGACGATTTTGACAAACAGCTAGGTCCACAATAGATCCAGGCTTTGACTATCGTAAGCCTGTTGAGCTTTTGTTTTGCCATAGCCAGATCATTTCCGCCACCATACTTTAGTCCTGGTCCTTGACTAGACTCATTATCAAGCTTTAGCTTCGTCCTGATGTTCTTTATAGACAGCTAATGCGTCCTCTTGTCCCCTCCTGTCTTGTCTTGTCCTTAGTTTGTAGCTCCACCCCTTCCCAGATCTTCCTGGTTAGTCCTTGTTCATTAATACACCCTGTTGTTCCCTTTGCTCTTGCTTGCTGTTTGGTCTCCATGTTGGTTATTGTGTATCCCTGTTTTTTGGTCTTAGTAGTGTTTGGTTTCCTGTTTTTCCTGCTTGTTTTCTTTGGTTTTCTTTCAATTTTATCCTATTAAAGACTTGCACTTACATCCTGCCTCCTTGTCTTGTCCCACCTGACACCTCCTGGCTGGTGCACCTCCCATATAGGTGTTCTCTTTGTAATGGTACATGCATGCACTTTGGAGTCAATAGTGGAAACCAGATATCCGGTACCCGGTTTACATGAGACAGAGTTGACCTCAACTTTGGATGTAGACGGCAAAAAGAAAAGATGCAGGTGACTTTAATGGAGGGTTCATTATTGGGGCACGGATGGCAGAAGACTGCTCAGCTGGCTAGTGCTTCAATAATCCAGCCACACTTAGGTCTATGGGACAGGCATCAGCACATAGGGCTGGGAATAGAGGTTGGAAGTGCACGTTGATGGCCATGATGCTCATGCCTTAGTGGTAAAAAGAGTAAGGAAATACAAAATAGCAAATTTTCCTTGGGTGGCTGGGAATGCCAATGCCGGACGAGATCAGAAAGTGTCAGCAAGAGCATTCCTCTGCTACTAGAGTGGGGGTATTGTAGTAGGGGTGGAACTGATCCGATGTGGGGATATAGTGATATGGTCAGATGAGTCATCCTTCATCATGTTCTCTACAAGTGGGAGAGTGCATGTGTGGCCTACGCCATGACAACAGTACAGATTCGAACTCCTTCCCCCTCCAGGGAGGGGGTCCGGAGACCGCCCAGGCCCTGTTTAGCGAGTTCCCTGTATCATAAAGCAACATCAGTAAGGAAAAAGTTCTAAATGTTCCCTTCTCTCTCTCCTCCATGCCCACCCATGGCTCCACATCACTCTGGCATCGGTGGCCGAATGTTGCTATGGCAACACAGCAGAGTGCTCGCTCCGTAGCTTCATTGAGCATGACACAGGGGCCTGTGGGCAAACTCATTACAACACACACACAGAAATAGAACTGTCCAACCATGTGGCTGCACATTTACACACTCACACATAAACATAAACACCTCAGTGCACACCCTCCACACACTTCCCCAGATAGGCAGAGGCTGTGACACAGCCCCTCCCTCCGGCACACACTCACACAAGCACTGGAAAGACTGAAATAAAGCTCTCTCATGCTTTTACTCAATTATACGCTCCTGACGTCACCGGCTGCACTTTTGTTTTGCCACAGCAGTTTGTCCATTCACTAGGCTCTGATTGACTAGAACCGGTTTAGGAAATTGTTCCAACACTGCCCTCTAGTGGTACGACACCATAGGTTCATCAGTCACGTCCTTTCTTGTTTGATAAAGGACGTTTACATTTACAGCCTTTAGCAGGCACTCTTATCCAGAGGACGTATCCTCGCTAGTGCCAGTAGAGTACTAGAGTTCAAAACTACTACAGAGCTCTGCCAAAAACAAAAGCCAGGGGTAAGTCTAGAAAGAAAGAGGCAGGAATACGGCAGTACAAGGGCAACCCAAGGCCCAAAACCCAATGTACCAGTAATGTAAGTCAATAGAAACAGACATTTTACCAAGCAGTTTGGGGAAATTTGCATTCATTACGACATTTTCACACAGTGTAACGGCAGCTGCAATATGGGGGATGCATGGTTTTCATTAGACGGCAACGAAATGCAACCCCCCCCTTCCAAAAACCTTTATATTCCATTTACAGCATTTAGCAGACACTATTCTCCAGAGCTACTTTCAAAAGTGCTTAGTGTTCAGTCAGAGAATGTTCCCTAGCCTAATCAAGAGACAGTGCTGATACCTATAACGAAAAAAAAACAAGTTAAGTACAGTACTGGAAAGTTACTGGCCAAACTCCGTGGTCTGCTGCAGAGCTACTGCCCATCCTGTGCGCTCTGATGCTGCTGCTTCATCTGCTTCGGGTGGGTGCAACTGCCTGCATGCAGTTAGCCCACCATGAAGCTTATTCTTGTGTTTTGCTATGAGGGGGCCTCACCTGTATTCCACAGCGCCCATCCGTGCTATTATCACAGTCTTACATCAGTTACTAACAGTTCTTATTCAATATTACACATATTAATAAACTCTGATCCATTTGTACCTATCCAGGGTGGAACGGAAGACGATGGGCTCCCCCTTTATATCTCGATTCCTTGTGTGGTTTCTTCCACTTGCTCTAAAGGGAGTTTTTCGCCTTTGGCTTGCTCATTGGGGGCAGGGGCCCAGATTTTCTGTAAAGCTGCTTTGTGACAACATCTGTTGCAAAAAGTGCATATTAATAAACTTGATAGCAAGTTAAGCATACAGAGCATTTCAGTATACTGTATAGATCAGTGCTCACTTTAGTGCTCCATGAAGAGATGGGACACTGGGACAGTATGTGGTGGTTGGTGTAGCTCAGTGGGTAATACCACTACCTGCCAGGGAGCCACCACCACAAGTGAGAGACTGGGGTTCGAATCCCGGTCTGGGTGACTATACTGGGCTACACCAATAAGAGTCCTTGGGCAAGACTCCTAACATTATATTGGCCTACCTGTAATATGATTAATCTTGTAAGTCGCTCTGGATAAAAGCGTCAGCTAAATGCCGTAAAATGTAAATGTATGTGAAATGCCAATAACAATTGAAAGCAGGGATTAGTAAATTCAGTTTGATCCGTCTTAAATTCAAAACAATACGATACAAGTTGCACATTATTTG
>JAMWET010004439.1:262500-265000 GCA_024036415.1 Prochilodus magdalenae
GTCTGGACTCTGATTATCGGACTGCCCTAATAAAGCCACTTTGTGCACGCAACCTGTCTCAGCTCCAGCGTATACAAGCCAGGTCTTTGAGAAACTTGGAAACACACACACGTTTGTTTCTGTTATTAGTGGGGACATTGCATAGACTTGTATGAATTTCCTGGAGACCTGGAGACTTTCTCCAAGCCTGGACCATAACCCACTCCAAACCTTACAGCATCGTCCGGTCCTCACAAGGAAGAAGTCCCTACAATGTGAGTGCCCCAAGTGGTTTTGGTCTCCACAGCATAGTACAAACCTTACGTACATACACACTACATACTCACTGGACAAAAAAGACTCACCTGTGACTGAAACATACCTAGCAGGATGTAAAACCTCTGCAAGCGCATGTAACAGCTGTGACTCAGTTTGGCATTGGACTGGAAGTTTCTGGATGTAGGCCACATCAGTGTTCAGACACTCTTCCATCATGGAATTGTGTTGCAGGTCCAGGTTTGGTGGATGCCTTCCCTGGCACCATTCCAAGAGGAATTCCCTGTAGACTGGGATTATAGCCACTGCTGGTAGACCCGTATGACCGAACGCTTCCATACACCTGCAGATTCAGCTACTTCCTTCACACTATGGTCTTTGGCCATCTGCTCTGGAGCCATTTTCCACACATGGAATGTAGCACCTCTTCTCAATCTATGGATCCTGTCACTCACACGCCACAGGTATTTATAGGCCCATCTACAGGACCCTGAAGCTTCTACCACTACTACTAAATATACACGGTGACTCCTTTTTTGTCCGGTGAGCTTAAATACATATATTATATACTTATACATGTCAAAAAATATTCACACTTAGAAGTAATCAAATGACAGGAATGAACATTGGTAATTCTGATATTATGAGACATGCAAATGAATCAGTGTGTGGAGGCACTGTGGTTAGCACCAAGGTGAACAGTTTGTCATTACATGTCATACGTACAGAAGGCCTGGTGTCACCCCACCTCCATCTCTACCGCAACATCTGCAGGAACTGTGAGAATATTCAAGCTGCATGGGATGGATTATCACAGGGCACCAATAGGAACCTCTACAACTCCATGCCCAGACTCTGGCAGGTGGCGTTAGCCTCAAGGCCAATCTTGAGTCTGGTACTTGAGTACTACAACACCATTAGGTTTACTGCGTCTTTTAGAGAGAAGGAAGCTGAAGATGGTGCATGTAGAAGTTTACCTTGCTGCAGTGGATTAGTGTAAGAAATGTGACCAGGCCTTCTTGGTCAGTCTCCCTGCATTACCTGCCCCATCCTGCTCAGCCAAAAGACTCATACCATGTTTGCCTGAGGCTAGCAGGGTCCGATTGAGAGACAGGGACAATGTGATGTCTTTGTGGGATGAGAGAGGATGAATATGGATGTGGTGAGTGTGCCACATGGGGGAGAAGAGACGGGGGAAGAGGTGCCAGGATGGGGGGAGGGGACAGTTGGCCCCAACAAAGGGGCACAATAACCCCCCCCACCCCACACACACCTTCATCAGTCTGACTGGAGCTGAGACCCAGACACACAATAACTCGCTGGCACTGGAGTGAAAGGCTGCCAGTGCAGCCTCCTGCAGGGAGAGTGTGTGCGTGTGTAGTGTGCGTGTGTGTTAGCAGCCAGATCAAACAGTATCTGTGAGACACAGGCCATAGATTAGTCTGGGTGCTCTTTTGTGCGTGTATAAGCGTAAAGGGAAACAGCCAACAAATAATTAGTGGGCATGAATCAGTGTGTATGCCTCTGGTCGTGCTCAGGAACATGCCTTGAGCATCAGTACAGGCTCTGATTCCTGGGTCATCTTCCTCTTTCCATTCTTCGTTCTTCATCCACCCTCACATCCTCGGATCACTGCCGATAGGACACTACAGTAGATCTCCATAATTGGGGTCTAAACTGGGGCTAATGCAGATGTCTTTAGATGAGAGTGTCTTAATATGACAGCGCTGATGTTGGAGAGAGAAAAGCAAAGGTGGGGTTATACATCTCTATGTAATCATAACCTTTCCACGCTCTGTTGCGCCTCACCATCCCCCGCACACACTCACTCACACACAGAGTTCTATGAGTTGTGGGGATATAACTGTTAAAGTGTGTAACTGTTTCGGTTTATGGGATATCAGTATGTGAACTGATGATATGAAATGGAAGTACCTTAAGGGACGGCTTGGAAACGGCCACACCTGTATAAGCTGTGAGGTGTTATCTTGTGTGTGAGGTTGGACACTGGCCACCATGCTCATGGCAAGGCGATGTGAATTCAAATAAGGCATGGCAGTAGTAAGGAAGGGACGTGTAGACCCTTGCATTACCCTGCTGGAATATCCCGTCAGTGTGGGGCTGCATGAGGTCCATGAAGGGTTGCAAACGCTCAAGCAATGAAATGTAATAGGCATCGGTCAATGACGTCTTCAGGGTGACCAGTGGACCTGACCCGTGCCATGAGAACACACCCCACACCAGT
>JAMWET010004439.1:275000-357500 GCA_024036415.1 Prochilodus magdalenae
ACATTATATTGTACAATAATGCACTATACTATACTATACTATACTATACTATACTATACTATACTATGCTAAATGTACTACACTGTTACAGTGTTATTTTGTAATAAACTATACTGTACTGTACTGTACTGTACTGCTCTGTAGTCTGCCGCACTATACTTTATTATACTGCATTGTGCTATGCTGAACTGTACTCCACTGTACTGTGCGGAATTACATTATGTTGTTCAGTAATACACTATACTGTACTGTACTAAGTATACTACACTGTTACTGTGTTATAGTATAATGAACTACACTATACTATACTATGCTATACTATGCTATGCTATACTGTACTGTACTGTACTGTACTGTACTGTACTGTACTATGTGTTCTACACTGTACTGTGCTATACTATAATACACTATACTGTATTGTACTATACTACTCTCTACTCTGTTGCACTGTACTTTATTATACTGCATTGTGCTGTGCTGAACTGTACTCCACTGTACTGTGCTGAACTACATTATATTGTTCAGTAATACACTATACTGTACTGTACTAAGTCTACTAAACTTTTACTGTGTTATACTATAATGAACTACACTATACTATACTATGCTATACTATGCTATGCTATACTGTACTGTACTGTACTGTACTGTACTATACTATACTATACTATGTGTTCTACACTGTACTGTGCTTAACTATAATACACTATACTGTATTGTACTATACTACTCTCTACTCTGTTGCACTGTACTTTATTTTACTGCATTGTGCTATGCTGAACTGTACCCCACTGTACTGTGCTGAACTACATTATATTGTTCAGTAATACACTATACTGTACTGTACTAAGTATACTACACTGTTACTGTGTAGTAGTATACTGTACTACACTATACTATACTATGCTATACTATGCTATACTGTACTGTACTGTACTGTACTGTACTGTACTATACTATGTGTTCTACACTGTACTGTGCTATACTATAATACACTATACTGTATTGTACTATACTACTCTCTACTCTGTTGCACTGTACTTTATTATACTGCATTGTGCTATGCTGAACTATACTCCAAGGTACTGTGCTAAACTACATTATATTGTGTAATAAGACACTATACTATACAATACTATACTATTGTGTACTCAGCTGCACTATATTATCATACTGCATTGTGCTCTGCCAAACTGTAGTCCATCGTACTGTGCTAAACTACATTGTACTGTACAAAACTATATTATACTACACTATACTACACTATACTATACTATACTATACTGCTCCATACTGTGCTGAGCTTTACTATAGTGCACTGTGCTGTGCTATACTGAACTGTACTACACTGTGCCTAATATAGAGAGCTATATTATACAGTATTATACACTGCACTATATTATTATTGACTATACAGTTGTATATAGAGAGATATTCTGAAAGGAATTAATACGATCAAATCTAATAACTAAGATCAAAATAATCAAGATCATTTATCTCCATTGCTTAATAAAAGCTCGGTCAAATATGTGTCAAAAAGTAAATTAAATGAGAACCTGTTCTTAACGACCCTACCTGCCTGCACTGATCATGTGCAACATTACCATGAGTGATTATGAGGATTCTCATGTCTATTGATGTGCGAGAGCAGCATGAAAGGTAATTATTAGAGCAGGCAGGTCTCATACTGCGTTCTGTATCCTCTCATTATCCCGCCTAATAATGGTCTGTGTATTACACTCTCCTGTAAGCCAAGCCTGGGGTTCAAACCTGATTGAGAATGGTGGATCTGAACTGCAACCACCCTGCAACACTATCATTGTAACAATTTGGTTGAGGCGGGATGCAAGTGCATAGCGGTTTTATTGCCATTAGTCCGGGTAACACAGGTGGGTATGACTAAAGACGTGTCAATAATTTGAAAGCTGAAACAAAACTGAAGACAAAGACAAACAAAAGGGACATCAGCCTAGAACGAACAAAGGTACAACAGCTCAGAACTAACAAGAGACAACAGCTTAGAAATAACAAAGGTACAACAGACCAGCACTAACACAGGGGAAAAAACAGAGGGGATGTCCTAATTCACATCAGGTGTGGGCATGGGTGGAGCCAGGGCGGAGCAAGAAAAGCTATGAAACAACCAGAGGGGGCGTAGTTTGACATATGAACAAGACCAGGGAGACAGACAGGGAGACAGACAGGGAGACAGATGTGACAATCATATACTGGGGTCTACATAAATCAGTTCAAGAGCTTTTATTGTCATTCCTTGGTATAAGCTTTGAAGGAAATGTCATTCGCCAGGCCTCACAGTAGCAGCACAATGTACAGCACTTGCCAACACATACATACATAATATTTACACCAGATTATAAATATACAGTACATAAATAAAGACCACAGGATGTTCGCCAGTCTTCCTGATGCACATCCTGATGAACTCAGTAAAACTGACCGTAGCACTACGATAACCCTATGTTCAGACTGTCACTGCAAATCCGATGTTGGCTTATCCTGACTGTATCCAGAATGAGTTTTGACAGTTGGCACCACAAAAACCACATGAAGTTGGGTTTTTGCAAATTTGAGATTTGCAAATTACAGATTTGCAGCCTAGGAAACAACAGCACCATGTTTGTAGGACCTGAAGTAGCTGCTGTGTCAGAAATGTGAAGCCAACATCTTGCTTAGCCAATAAGCTCACAGAACAAGCTCACAGTGATCTTACCTGAACATACATCATCTAGATCTTTCAATGCTCCATTCTGTAAGACATGTAGTTGGTGTCAGTGTTGTGGTTGCTGTGTTAAACGCCATTTGCCTGTTTCCGGTACTGCAGTGTGTGGGAGGAGATGTTTCTATAGGACAAGCTTTATGGTTATGGTAACTTTATGGCTGCATGAACAATTCTCATAAAACATACCATTGACTTACAATGACCACGTAGAAACAAGAACCGTTAGAGCATGGTGAGTGAGGGTATCTGTATTTATGATGGTGTAGGTTGGAAGGAACAGGCCTCAGGCACTGCGCATGCATTACTTTGCCTCAGTCAGCATTCTGTGTGGCTGGAGCAAAGGTCAACCCACATCCATGCAGTCACCAGCTTACTGGACTGGACAAGTAGCACCCTGGTCACTGACTTCAGTATGTATACCAATCAGTAATGGATAATTGAGTATGTTAATAGAACGTTAATAACATTAATAAGGCTTGTTCACATCTACTGGGATCTGGATGGCACTGATGCATGCGTATGTGATTTGGCTGGAGGGATAGATGGATAAGTAGGCAGCCAGACATCCCTCTCACATTTGAGCTTCATACTGTAGGCCACTTTCCCTCCTTATGATGGGAAAGTCAGGGCGCTGTCCTTTCAGGACCATCTCCTGCTTTCTCGCTCTCTCTCCCTGTACTCGACAGAGCCACTGTCCCCCTACCTGTATGCGTGAGCTGGTACGGCCCCCTTTCCCTGTCTTTCTCAAAGCATTTTGCCCTTATAAGGAGAGAGTGAGAGCACTGCGCGGAGGCGAGCGAGAGTGCAGTTGGACCATACTATCTGTCTTCACAATGCAGGGGTGTGCAGAACGGTTGGACGAGACAGGGGAGGTGGTGGAGGCGAGTGATGGCGATGGTGAGTAACACGCGCCTTCTTTGAGCCCCTAAATAAAAGGCCAAAAATAGGCTGTTGGAGTGGAGGGAGGGAGGGAGGGAGGGGGGGGGGCGGGGTTGGCTCAGCAAGAGCGTGGGAGGAGGGGGGGGAGGGGAGAGTGAGAGAGAGGAAGAGAGAGAAAGAGAGAGAGAGAGAGGCAGGTGATTAGTAGGTCTGTGTGCATCTCTGTGGGATGATGACACATTACAGAATGTTACCCTGGGTTATTTTCAGAGATGCACACCGTCAGTCCTACACTGGGTGCATCACTCTCATTGAGATATAAGGCCATATAACGGCCATATCTTCATCTCTAGTGGTTCCACACACAACCCCAACCCCACACACACACACACACACTCAAACAGCTGGAATAAGACTGGTGAGCAAGGGAACATAGTCATAGGCTTGAGTGATGTGATCTTAGCATAGACGAGGAGAGACTGAAATACATTCAAGCATTCAGCAGCAGGACACGCCCCCACCCCCAACCGCCCCGCCCCCAGACCACAGCATTTCACTGGAAAGCACTATACAACGGCGATTATAACAGATAGTTGCGATTCTAAAATCTGACCATCTGAGCCATTGTTGAAGCTTCAGTATACCCGCACTTGACCACACATATCAAGGTTCAACACTGTCACGCTTCCTGTTGGCACACCTTGTAGTACCCCCTGCTACAGTTCACTGGCTATCTCAGTTGACTCTAGTTCGGATTTCCTCTTCCGGCTTCTGACCCTGGTTTGTTGAACTTCTCTGTTGCCGTGCCCCATGTTTTTTGGATTGGACCCTGACTTGTATCTGGACTGCCTCTTTGACTACTCAGTGTATTATTGAAGGTGACACCCTTATTTTTATCTGCAAGCGTCTGATTGGGTCTTCAAGCCTAACAAAGATCATTTCTAAACATTTTGCCCTGTTAAATCCAGTTTGATTGCACTTCAGCATTTATTTCTACAATGCCAGTTCATGCAGTCAAGTGTTGGCGCCCCGAGCATTTCTCCCAGATCATTATTTCAATTACATGCGTTTTGCCATATGCGGAGTTTGAACTCTCACCAGGTTAGAAGTTGGTGATAGTTTACTTGTTAGATTGAACTCTTTACAGTACACAGACACGCAGCGTTATTCTGCACGTCTCTAGCATTGTTGTTCTACTGTTCTACACCTGCACACCTCACTTAGGTGTCCTCTCATGGTGCGTTCACTAACAGTCCATCCAATGGCACGTTCAACACTATTCATTGTGTCTTAAACATTACTGCAGACATTACACCATACACATGTTTATTTTCTTTAAAATGCAAATTTGACAATTTCACATAGAACAGGACAAAATTATTGGCATCTTTTCAAAATTGTGGGTCAATAACTTTGTTTCAAGCATGCTATGCTCGTACAAACTCACCTGTGGCAAGTACCAGGTGTGAGCAATACGGAAATCACACCTGCAACGAGAAAAAAAGAAGAGAAGTTGACTCAGTCTTTGCATTCTGTGTCTGTGCGTGCCATTCTAAGCTTGGAGAACCGAAAGAGGAGAAGAGAACTGTCTGAGGACTTGAGAACCAAAACTGTGGAAAATATCCCCAACCTCAGGTTACAAATCAATTTCCAGAGATCCTGATTTACCTTTGTCCATGGTGCGCAACATAATCAAGACGTTTACACCCCATGGCACTGTAGCTAATCTCCTTGAACATGGACGGAGGAAAAAAAATTATGAAAGGTCGCAATGCAGGACAGTCCAGATGGTGGATAAGCAGCCCCAATCAAGTTCCAAAGAAATTCAAGCTGTCCTGCAGGTTCAGGGTGCATCAGTGTCGGGGCCAACTATCCGTCGACATTTAAATGAAATGAAGCGCTATGGCAGGAGACCCAGGAGGAGCCCACTGCTGACACAGAGACATAAAAAAGCTAGACTGCAGTTTGCCAAAATGTATGTGAGTAAGCCAAAATCCTTCTGGGAAAACATCTTGGGGACAGATGAGACCAAGGTAGAGCTTTCTGGTAAAGCACATCATTCTACTGTTTACAGAAAATGGAATGAGGCCTACAAAAAACCGACAGTCAAACATGGTGGAGGTTGGAACATGTTTTGGGGTTGTTTGGCTGCCTCTGGCACTGCCTGTGCAAGGTCTCTTGGTTTGGTAATCTGAACATTACCAACGGATGTTGGGTGGCCCAGTGTCAGAAAGCTGGGTTTGTGCAAGCAGGACAATGACCCCAAACATACTTCCAAAAGCACCCAGAAATGAATGGAAAAAGTGCTGGAGAGCTCTAAAGGGACCAGCTGTGGAGAGATCTTAAAACTGCTGTTGGGAGAAGGTCCAAAATTCTAGTTGGGAAGTGCAGGAAGCTTGTTAATGGTTATAGGAAGCGATTTTTTTTTAAGTCATTTTTTCCAAAGGGTGTGCAACCAAATATTAAGTTGAGGGTGCCAATAGCTTTGTCTGGCCCATTTTTGTAGTTTTGTGTGAATTGATATAATTTTTGGCTTTTTTCTCTGTTTATTTGTGTTGTTCCAATTCACATAAAGGAAACAAACATGTGTACAGCAAACCTGTAAATACCTGGAACAGGAAAACTGGAACAGGACTCTGAATTCCGCCTCATACTTTTAAAGCTGGTCTTGTGGCTTGATTATGGAGATTAAAGCTATCACCATCCAGCTGGGACAGTAGAGCCAACACATTACAGCTGCCTCTTCAGTGTAAAATCACGAAAGCCACTCTCTACAGTCAGTGTGTGGTTTGTCTGTTCTGGGTTTTGGGTTCTGTAGAAGCCTCTGTTGGAAGACGACTCCCTGCTATATAGATAGGCTCATTCTAAGCTAATAATGTGTAGCTAGAGGTGATTATAAATTCACCGTACAGAGAACGCATCCCCTGTGACTGAAACATACCTACTAGCATCCTTAAAAAGCAGAATTGACATTATTCACAAATATTCTCATCTCCACACATAATATACATTTACACATACATCACCTGACTCCTTTGTGCCCACCCTAACCCCCCACATGCACACACCATTTCACACATTTCTCAGTGTGATGAAACACCTGTGGACCTCTCCAGTGGATCCGCTCTGATCTAGATATAGCATCCAAGCTGTATCTGAGATGTAACAATTGACCCACAAAAATAATAAATAAATAAAGAATTGGGCAGAACTTGAATTATGGAACCTTCTTAGTGGTAATAATTCTTCAACATATGTATTATAGAATGTTTTTTACATTTACCAAAATCTGAGATGTTAAAGTGTTTCTGCACCGGACGTTCAGAAAAGCTTCTTGAAGTAGGCGTGTACGAAAGCTCTCTTAACAAACATCGTAGAACAGGAAAACACAGGCTGCTATCAGCATGTGCCCTTTAGCTTCTATAGTACACTTATCAAGAGAACAGTTGCACAAGTAGCCGCATGGAGAAGGCAACAGACGACAGGAATGAAACGTGGTGAGTAGGTTTGACCTTAACACCACGTCACTGTCACCAAAGACTGCAATGGTGTCGTACCAGACTGTCATGGAGTGACTCAGAATGGCAGCAGGTCATCTTCAGTGACGAGTCCCGCTTTTGTCTTGGTGGAGACGACCAACGAATCTATGTGTGGAGGCACCGTGGTCAGCACCAAGATGGACAGTTTGTTGTCATGCGTCACGCGTCACACGCCCCGAAGGCCTGGTGTCGCTCCACCTCCACCCATACCACACCATCTGCAGGAACTGTGTGAGGATATTCAAGCTGCATGAGATGGATTATCACAGGACACCATTAGGAACAAACTCAGCGGCCCGACGCCATACTGAGAGACACTACTTCTGTATGTGTAGCTCAATAAATATTGTCCATATCAGTCTCTCTGGGAGCAACTGTTCTTTTGATGCTGAGTGTACATCTGTGTTGTCTGTGGTGACTGATTTCTTGCTACAGATGCATCAGATGGAGATTCACTTTTAAAACGCTGCATTGTTCCTTTAAAGGGTACCTGAGCCGTCTTATTCCTAGACAGCTCTCTGAATGGGCATTATATCTGATTAAATCATTCTCAGATGATAACCGTGCGTCTAGAGCGCGTCTCCTTTTCTAGCTTTACTCAAACAAGCACATGTACCCTCACATCTCTGTTCAGAACATCCATCATTACACTTACTGGCGTGAATTAGACTTCAGAGAGGAAATTACGGCATCTCTCTGGGGTTCGCGAGGAGGCCAAGCACCGAAAAGATCACTCTCAGATAGCTGGGCTGTTACAGTTTCACAAGCCACTTGGATATTTAGGTCACTGGGCTAATATCCTCATAATCACGTGAGGACTAGGGAGGGGGAGAAGGTGTGTTGGGGGGTCGGGGACAGGAGTGTGGTGAGGGGAATGTGGTGGAGGGGTGGGAAAACATGTGTGCCTTCAAAAACATCTTCTGAGGCAGCCTGAAAATACTGCTCTATGATGCAACAGCAAATGGTTATCTGTAATAGCCTGTGGAGCAAGACTTCCTACGAATCAGTATTCATATCTAAATGCATTCATAAGGTGTTATAAGGCATGCATAATACCTCAGAGTACCAGGCATAAGCTTGTATAATTACCTAAAGCTAGTTATAATTACATGCATAAGACTTTATTAAAAGCCAGACAGACAGACAGACAGACAGACAAACAGATAGATGGATAGACAGACAGATAGATGGATAGACGGACGGACGGACAGACAGACAGACAGACAGACAGACAGACAGACAGACAGACAGACAGACAGACAGACAGACAGACAGACAGACAGATAGATAGATAGATAGATAGATAGATAGATAGATAGATAGATAGATAGATGGATGGATGGATGGATGGATGGATGGATGGATGGACGTCTGTCCGTCCGGACAGACAGACAGATAGATAGACAGATAGATGGACAGACAAACAGACGGACGGACAGAGAGACAGACAGACAGACAGACGGACAGACAGACAGACAGACAGACAGACAGACAGATAGACAGACAGACAGATAGACAGACAGATAGACAGACAGACAGACAGACAGACAGACAGACAGACAGACAGACAGATGGATAGATGGACAGACAGACAGACAGACAGACAAACAGATAGATGGATAGACAGACAGATAGATGGATAGATGGACGCACGGACAGACAGACAAACAGATAGATGGATAGACAGACAGACAGATGGACGGACGGACGGACAGACAAACAGATAGATGGATAGATGGACAGACAGACAGACAAACAGATAGATGGATAGACAGACAGATAGATGGACGGACGGACGGACAGACAGACAAACAGATAGATGGATAGACAGACAGATAGATGGACGGATGGACAGACAGACAGACAAACAGATAGATGGATAGACAGATAGATGGACGGACAGACAGACAGACAGACAGACAGACAGACAGACAGACAGACAGACAGATAGATAGATAGATAGATAGATAGATAGATAGATAGATAGATAGATAGATAGATAGATAGATAGATAGATAGATAGATAGACTCTACAGTGTCCCTACAAGCAGATATTACAAAAGACATTATGAAGGTGCATACTCTAGCATTGTGAAGTATTATGCATGCATTACAGCTATGTATGATACATTAAACAAGCTTATGCCAGGTATTATAAGTTGTAAGAATATAAGAATATATTATAAGCATTCATAGAAAGTGTTGCCGCCTGTGTAGATCTAAGCTAGGATTATGAAGCAGGCTTAAGAGGCTTAAATAGCTGAACTGACTTTAACTCAAACTTGAACTTGAGTTCTTATATGTTATTACTGGTAAATAGTAATAGTTATGAAATAAGGATTTTATTGGGAAGCATTCGCCTTACAGCACCCTGCATTTATGGCCCCTGCACAGTTTGGGGCCAAAGTCTTTTCTCAAAACTACTGTAGAATAATGAGCCCGTTTGGCTGCACTTAATAATCTGATAACTGCAGAAAATCTGATTTTCAATACTACAAAAGGGGTATTTATATGAAAAGATTCATGATGAGCAGTTAATGATAAACTCTGGGATGACGAACAGTTCATGATTGGAGGGCAGTGTGCATGTGATTCTGACATCATGCTTCAGATAACACCACCACCCACCAGGGAACTGCCATGCCATGTGGCGTTCACAGTCTGGGTGATGCTACACCCATAAGACTCCTTGGACAGGACCCCCAACACTTCACTGGCCTCCCTATAATATGATTAACCTTGTACGTTGCACTGGATAAGACCCACAGCTAAATGTCATAAATGTAAAAATGTACATATATACTCTTAGTGTTTGGTGTAGCTCAGCGGATAACACCACTACCCACCAGGAAGCCACCACACCATGTGGGAGATGGGTGTTTGATTCCTGGTCTGGGTGACTACGCTGTGCTACACCAATAGGTGTCCTTGGGCAAGGCTCCTAACACTACCCTGGCCTACCTGTAAGATGAATACCCTTGGAAGTCACTCTGTATAAGAGCATCAGCTAAATGGCATAAATGTTAATGATATGCTTCAGATGTCTGGTTCCCATCATCCTAGATTTCTCTAGATCGGGCCATTTCAGACCAAAACACTCTTCATGACTTTGTTTGCATCTTAATGATTTAGTTACATTGTAATTACACAGGGACAGTGAAGCCTGGAGCTGTCAGTGGGCCTAGCCCTATTCGTCAATACTGGTGATTGGTGTAAATAGGAGAAAGAAGAAGCAGCTATGTGCTCAAATGCTTTCACCACACGGGCGGTATGGCAGGGTTCATTTGGTCGTAGGACAACACTGCTATCTTTCTTCAACACCTCATCTTTCATTTCCTATCAGCTACAAAGAGTGTTATCTGGGGAATGTGGGTAGAGTATGTCATAAAGCAGCACGGCAGGCAGACGAGATGATAAAGGGAAAACTGAAGCAGTCAGGAAATTGTAGGTATCCCAGTCTGGCCTTTACTTTCTGACTGATGTCACAAGGTGCAACAGTGCTCCTAGTCACCTGGCAACATGCCAGCCTGCTAATGACATCAGCAGATGACATAGAAGGTTCCCCGCTGACCTTTCACAAGAGCGGCCTTCAGTCAAAAGCATGGCTAAGCAGTGCATGCATTGCTATGGAACCGGACTTCAAGTCTTTCGTGTCCAAGTTTCATTGGTGGTTTGCTAGTACATCAAAGGTGGTCCAACATTTTGCTGGACCACCTTTACCTTTGAATATGGCACCCATTCACCATGACATTTTTCGAACAGCCTTATGCAATGTTACAACACTGAGTCCTCTCCAGGACCTTCCACAGACTTTCAGTGGGGTTAAGGTCAGGGGTCATGGTGGTTCGTATGTTCATGTGTGAAGATGATTTTTCATGCTCCCTGAACCACACATTCCCAACCTGATCCCAATGAATCTCTGCATAGTTGTCCTGGAATATACTTTGGGAAGGAAAAGGAAACCCATACATGGTAGAACTTGGTCATTCAGGTGGTCAGAGGACTTCAACTTTTTGCCATATAACCCTGCTGACCCTTGACCTGACCAACTGAAACTCAACTGATCATAACACTGCCTCTAGGGACGCAATGCATAATGGGTGAGTCACTTAATGCACTTCCCTGCCTACCCTGATGTCCTCATCGCTCAAGAATAGGGTCAGTCTGGACTCATCAGACCACCTGACCTTTTGCCATTGCTCCAACTGAGCCCAATCATTATGGTCCCTAGCAAACTAAGGCCGTTTTCCTAATTAGCCTCGCTAACAAGTGGTTTTCTTATGGCTGCACAGCTGTTTAGTACCAATCCTCTGAGTCCTCGTCACACTGTGCATGTGGACTAGTGGACTGTTTAACATAGCTGTGAGCTCTACTGTTGACTAAGCATGTAAGTCATTTTTCCGACCGCATGGGAATTTCTGCACTATCCTTCCAGGTCTTAGGATTTAACCTAGTCCCGATCGTTCCAGCAATCTCACTGCATCTGTTAGGGTTAAAAGAATTGCTGCCAGCTGAGACATTTTAATTACAGCAGTAATTATCCAATCAAAGTCTTAAATGCTGCTATTTAAACACAAATACCAACATTTTTATAGTCTATTTTATGTGTGTCTTTATAAAGGTGCTAACGCTTTATGTGACAAACTGCGGCAGCTTGCCATGGTGTAATCTCATGGCGGCCAGAGGTGATAACATAATAAGAACATCTGCGGACATCCATAAGAAATTCTGGGGTGAGTATGAGTGGGAACGTAGACTTCCTAGAGTTGGAACAAACTGAATGTGAAATTTTAAAACCAGTTTGATGTCTTTTGTGAACGTGTCCGACTACAACGAGCTTGCAGTTAGCCCATGGATGTGTGCAAGTAGCTAGCATCGCTAGCATCACTTGATTGTGCTCCAGACACTAGCAGAGGATTTGAAGGCAGGTTTTAGTGGAGGTGTACCTTTGTTTTCAGCATCCAGCACCGAAAGTTTAACATGTCTTCCCCAGACAGCAAACAAGAACCAAAGCAGAGATGATGGTGGACTTGTCCGACTACAGCAAGCTTGCTCTTAGCCTGTGGGTGCATGCAATTGGCTGAGAATAGCATCACAAGATAGCTTAGCTGGCCTGTGTTATTGATTGCACCCCAAACGTTACAAGAGCACTACTAGAGGAATTTGGGGGCGGGTTTTAAAGGGGATGTACCCTTGTTTACCACCATCGAGCACTAAACGCTTAATAAGTTGTCCCCAGATATGTGCTCTCATTACAGGAGCCCTGTTGGATGGATTCTACACATGTCCATTCAACTCCCAACAAGGTCAACCCTACCAGCAACACTCTGAAACAAGCTGCTTACCATTTAACAACTGATAACACATAATGGAAGTAACAGATTAGAGTTAAGTTGGCCAAAATGGACTCCAACAGAGTATATTAGTACATGTGATTGATAATAACACAAGGCCAAGATCTGGACCTTTGATTATGGGGCCCGGTTGCCACGCCATTGTTAGAAAAGCATTGGTTTCTCTCCCGAGTTTCTTGTACTAAGCCTTTTCTAGCACCTCCTAAAGGTCAGGGCTTAAGGGTTAAGGTCAGGACTCTCTGGTGACCAGCTCATGTATGAAGATGATTCCTCATGCTCCCTGAACCACTTTTCTTTTACAGTCTGGGCCCAATGAATCTCAGTCTTGGAATATGCCCCGGGAAATTTCTAAACCAATTCAACATCTCGTGAAGCTGGAGCTTGAAGCAGGGAACCCTGTTGGTGAACGATGTTGGTGTATGTATTCAAGTGGCTAACAATAGCATCACTAGCTAGCATATTTCACTTGTGCAATTGATCGTGTTCCAGAAATGATTAGAGCTCTAATTGGGGGCCGGTTTTAGAGGTGGTGTACCCTTGTTCATCCACCACCATATCCAGCAGCAAAAATTTAAGAAGCTGTGCCCCAAACATGTGTCCTCATTACAGGAGCTCTGCTAGCCATTGGGCTAAAATGGATTCAGCTTTCTGCTAATGTGGGTTAACGGTCAGCAAAGTCAGCAGTACCAACAACACTCTGAAACAAGCCCTTCACCACTTAACGCGTAAAAACGCATCATGGAGAAAAGCGATTACAATGAAGCAGGCCAAAATATACTCCATCAGAGTATAACAGTATGTGTGATTGATGCCGACACAAGGCCAAAAGCGAAACCACACATCAGATCCTCTTACTGAGATGAAGAGCGGCAGACAGGAAGGCTCATTGTTATAATTAGACCCATTTGTCTCATTCGTCTATTTTGCCCCACCACAAAACTGTTTCCCGCTGAGCACGCTGTGCACACGTCCCTCTCTGCAGTATGTGGGAGTTACCTTCGCAGGCAATTTTGGCGCGTTCTGCTTTTGACACAACAATTTGCGCGCTCTAGGTGATTCACTCCAGTTTTGCGCTATCACCCTGGAGACACTGGCCATGTTTTAAAAGCTTGCGGAGGGCAAGTCTCACTCTTTAACAAAGGCGTTCAACTTTTTCATCAGCACCACCCGTGGGCCCACCATTTAGAGGAAAGACATTAGCCTCCTGCAATTCAATAGGAAGGGTCATGTGGTCCATTGCATTGTGACCAAGTTAATAGCAGGACAATGGTATTGCTTCGGTGCCTGTAGAGTGGTGGGGGGGCAGGCTGCTGGGGGCTTCTTCAGTATTACAATACCACAGTTAATCAGTGGATTGGAAGCCTGCTTGATCACATGGTAATGCCGTGTGTTAATGCTCTTCACGCTAGGCCTTAGAGAGTTTTAGCTTTAGACTAGCGATGAAAGTAATTAGCCGCCATTAGCCTCTGTGCAGGAATCAAGGATCACTGTGGACAGGAATGAATTACATGGGGGAACTGAAAATCAATGATGTCGCAAATTTGTCACATTCAGCATCCAAGTTTAACAACATGCAATCATTCCATATGAGTAAGATAGATGTTAGCAGTGCAGGACTGTAGCGGGCGCCGTGCCAGTGCATTCTGGAGGCGTGCTATAACAGTAGGGCATGACTCATATACAAGCTGGATGCAAACATACTCAATAGCTGTTGCACCAACTGGCGTAGCATCCATCTGAAGGCATGTCTGAAATAGGTCAAAATCGCTGCATATGCTATCCAAAAGCATCTCCCCCTTCTAATTCATCTACTCCGCTACTTTCAGGCGCATCCACTGTGGACGCAAGTCATGCCATCTCCATAGAAAGAATGCTCTGGAGCGCACAAGCCTAAGATGACGATGTGCATGTGCGATGCCGGAGCTAGAGTGGTGTAAAGCCCATTGGAATTGGACTGTGGAGGAGTGGAATCATGTTCAAGTTTGGAGTAATGAAGCACCTTTTGGATGAGTACCAGATCTAATCCCACTACAAATGTTCCTACGTCTAGTGGAAAGCCTTCCCAGAAAAATAAAGACTAGGCGTGCAGCAAAAAGAGGACTTGCCTGCTGTGGGAAAGTGTTGGGTAAGCAGGTGTTTGGATACTTGTGGACATATACTGTAGGCACAGGTGTGCTAAGTCAGTTTCAGGCCTATGTAAGCTAGGTTTGTGGGGAGTTTTCTCAAATGAGAGCAGTTCCACTGTGCATGTACAGGGGTTGGACAATGAAACTGAAACACCTGGTTTTAGACCACAATCATTTATTAGTATGGTGTAGGGCCTCCTTTTGCGGCCAATACAGCGTCAGTTGGTCTTGGGAATGACATATACTGCGTCCTGCACAGTGGTCAGAGGGATTTTAAGCCATTCTTCTTGCAGGATAGTGGCCAGGTCACTACGTGATGCTGGTGGAGGTTCGTCCTTCTTGGTGGTATGCTGACATTACCCTGGATACCGTGGCTCTTGATACATCACAAAGACTTGCTGTCTTGGTCACAGATGCGCCAGCAAGACGTGCACCAACAGTTTGTCCTCTTTTGAACTCTGGTATGTCACACCGTTGTGTGCATTGCAGTATTTGAGCAGAACTGTGCTCTTACCTGCTAACTGAACCTTCACACTCTGCTCTTACTGGTGCAATGTGCAATTAATGAAGATTGGCCACCAGCCTGGTCCAATTTAGCCATGAGACCACCCACACTAAAATGACAGGTGTTTCAGTTTCATTGTCCAACCCCTGTATATATCATTGTTTCTCCAAAATGGCTACTTAAGTCAAGGTAACCCATTTCTGTTGGTCCATTCATCACGAAATCTTCACACATTGTAGCACTATGTAAGACTTTACAGCACCACATCGCACACCAGCAGCTATGCGTCTTCAGCTAGGTATTAGAAGAAGCTATCTCAGGATTCCTAGCATGGACATCATGGCAGGAGCCGCGAAGAGATATAAGAAGAAGTTGTCAGAGTAGTTGAGGGAAAAAAGAGAGATTGACCAAGCATAGGTATCTCAGCAATTTGTATTTATGACAGTGGTGTAAAAGTGAAATCCATTCTGCAACTATAGGGGGACCTCAAGAGCAAATTCCCATGCAGTGCTGCTTTGAAGCATGCGCTTCACAATCACAGCTCAATTAGTTGCCCTGTGTACAGTTTGTGCTCAGCTCCAGTCCTTGTAACCTACTAAATTCAGACTGCATTGCATTACAGAGTGCATGCTCTAGACCCATCGTTTTTCTGTTGCATCAGCCCATATACATACACTCACATATATGCATTGGGTAGACACTCTAGTGCGCAACTCCAGTCTTGGAGGACCAGTCTCCAGCAGAGTATGATAGTTCCTCTATTCAAACACATCCACTGGCAATAAACAGATGAGTTGAATCAGGTGTGCTCAGTCGGGTAAATGACCAACCTGTGCTGGACAAGGGCCCTCCAGGACCAGAGCAGTACACACTATTGGAATCATGTTTGGGAGTCTTGCCCAAGGACTGATATTAACATCTGTAAATCATACAGCCATTGCACTTTATTACTCATTCTGAAAGCAACAGCTAAGTATGTTCCGTATATGAGGTATATCCTTTACCCATGTAGAGCTCATTAGGTTGCGCATGTTGTGGTCTTGTGCATTCTCACACCTGGCTAAAAACAACAGGAGGGATGGGAACAAATGGAGAAGTTAGTGAGTGAATGAAAGGGTAAACAGAGGGCTGGACCTCTCAGTGGGAGCCTCATTTATTGATACAGTCTGGTGTGGTGTGCACACCCTCGTGGGAAATCGAACCCCAGACAAACCCACTTCACCACACCAGCCGCTAAGTAAGTCCAGCCCACACTGTACAAACTGGAAGTTCCGAAGTACTGGCATGAGCTCTAGGATCTGTTGACCCCAGACCCATGAGAGAATGGGAAGGGGGCAGGGAATGTGATGCAGGCTTGCCGCCGGCCACGCGGGAGGAGCAGCCTAAACAATGGCCACCGAGTTCACACACTCCAGGCCAGTTAGACACGGATCGTTTACCCAGGCCCATCTCTATAGCGACCGGCCATCAGCCCTGGTCTTTCTGGGAGCAGCCTCTCTCGCACACCTGCTGGTAGGGGGCCACTGTATGGGAAAGCGTTAAACACCACCCCCGCCATCCCACCACACCAAACCCCAAACACCATAAACACACACTTTCGCATGCACTCTCCCTCACTCCTGCCAGCAGGCTTGGGAGATGTCAGTTATTGGTAGGGGGGAGGGGGGTGTGAAGGGGATAGGCTGGTGGTGGTCTTTGTAAGAGAGAGCGGGAGAGTGAGGGAGAGAGAGAGAGAGAGAGGGAGGGAGGACAGAACAGAGCGTTCCATTTCTCATAGCAAGAGCAGCTGCTGAGCAGAGAGTGCAGAGAGGCATTGAGAGAGAGACACAGAGTGAGAGAGGGAGAGAGAGGGCAGAAGCGTTAAGAGCACAGCTAGTCAGAAGGGGAAGGTAGAGGTAGAGCCATAGTCGCGTGCTCAGGGAAGCCCACAGTCGTGCAGCTCTACTGGGGAAGTGAAAGAAGAGAAAGGAGCGCTTCTTTTTTTTCCACCCCCTGCTTTCTTTTCCCTTTGTGTTCTCCAGAGCGGGGTTCTGCTCTCTTTTCTATTTCTTTTTTTTCTCCTCTGTTTGCTCATTTTTGTACCCCCCCTCTCCCTCCCCACACCACCTCTTCCTCCTCTTTGTGGCAGAAGGCAGGAGCACCACAGCCTCCCTCTAACTCATCTCACGGGTAAGCAGTATCAGTTTTATATCCTGCTTCCTACAGACTGTTCCTCATTTACTGCTCAGTGTTCTCCAATCCTGGGCTTGAGTGGTGCTGCGGGTCAGCACATGGCTGCGGCCGGTGCCGGTGTTGCTATGCCGGCATCCTCTGCAGCTCAGCCATTGGGAAAGGTTGGAGTGGGCTGAGATGCAGAAAGGAGGGAAAGAGGATGGAGGGGGTGGGGGGGTGGAGGGAGAGAAATGAGTGTGCTACTTTTCATAGCCCAAAGAACTGGGGCTCGTCCTCCTTCACTGCAGTGCATTGTAGTATTGCAAACAGTTGCGTTAACACACAGGCTGTGTGCACACAGCCCACGTTCAGCATGCTCTGCGGTGAGTACCCATGCTGTATAATGGACCAGCATCACCCTCTCTATACATATACCACTTCCTGATTTAGCTTCCTTGTCAGTGGTGTCAATTCTAATTATGTTCCTATAACAACATAACACAGCGACGGCGCAAAAACGCTGGTGAATCAGAGAAAACCAAGGTGGTGAATGATAAACCGGCAGTTTCCATAACAACACAAGGTACACCGCATGGGATATCCTTCACCGATGGTGAGCATCCTCTCCGATGTCAGAACCTGGTGCCGGTAACGTTTAGAGAGGCGGGCAAAGAGCTGATGTGTGGGTTTCCACCTTGTGCAGTCTCACACCTGGGCTAAAAACAATAGCCCTGCTGCTGGAGGGGTGGGAGCAAATGGGGTGGCAAAGGAGAGAAAATGAATGAAAGGAAGGGTGCACGGTGGGACGGAACCACTCCTTTTTTTTCCACCCATTTGCCCGGACGGAGGGAATGAAAGAGAAGGTAATTCACACCTCTGGAGAGACGAGGGAAGGATGTGTGAATGAAGTGAACGAGACCTCTCAAATATGCATGCCGTGTCTCAGAGCCTGGAGGGGAGAGAATCAGGAGGGAACAGGATGGCTGTATGTGTCAAAAAACAGCATAGCTTTCAGTAGACCGCAGCATAAGCTTTTCTTTTACCCCTCCATTGCAACTGCCCCCCATCCTCCCCCTATTCTTCGTTTTCCCTCAATGGATTTGCATAGGTAAAAATGTGGTTAAGCTTATAGACTGAACTGTTCCCATATTTTCTCTCTCATGGACAATGATATATGGGTGCACATACAGGACCACCAGTGGTACCCTATCGTTTATAGTCCATAGGATGAGTATATAACATCATATTACGGATATATAACGATAGGGACCATCAGTGATAATTATACCATGACTGTATAACAATAGCTCTGAGCCTGCATCATCACCTGAACCTTCCTTCACCAAGAAACGCACTGGCTTATGTGTTTCTCATATACGGATATGTGCAGATAAGTGTTGCTCACATAGAAAACCAGTGGAGCCTGAAAAGATATTTACTCGTCTGTTGCTAGGACACTCCCTTTGAACATTTTATAGGAATGCTCTGATTGGCTGCGGCGGCTGATGCATGTTTCTCACCCCAAATCTCTCCCCTCAGTCCATGGAAACATGCCTGCCTCTGCTTCTCCTTCTCTTTCTCCTTCTCTCTCTCTCTCTCTCTCTCTCTCTGCCTCTGTCTATCTATCTGCCTTTCGCTTCCAGCCTCTTTTCCGTCCATCTGTCTGTCTAGCAGACTCTTTGTAAGCATCACACTGCTGCTGGAAACATAAGAATGCGTGTCACAGAGCAGGTTCACAGAGTACAACGCCTTTCATTGCGAACCTCGTCCCTCGCCATGAGCTGTACAGTAGCTGTATGGCATGCAGCAACAGTCGACATTAGATTGCCTTCTTCTGAAACACATGGAGTATATGTGAATGGAAGGAGGAGAAGAAAATGAATGAGTGTTAAAGGTGTGACATGCATGCTTTGTTAAGCTAGCTCTTCGCTCTCTCTCTCTGTCTCTCCATCAATCTTTCATTATCTCTCTTCCATTTGCAAGTATTTGCAATGCATATGCAGTTTGGCACAGTTGCTGCAGAGGCACATTCTGTCCTCAGTGTTGTGACTATGGACGGGGGGCAACAAAGAGCGTAACAGTAGATCGACAATATACTGGAATATTATCAGATCAGACGTAATGCACAATTCAATATGGTGGAATATGAGACATACACACAAGACAATAGAAGTCAATATGCGGTGTATGTTCTTCATTCTTCGTCTTTTATCCTGTTTGTCCATTTGCCTAAACCTGGTTCGTCCTGTAAATACAACGGCACTGGGAATGTACTCGCATATCAGTCCTGTCCTCCCTGCATTTAAATTGCAGTAGGGTTTCAATTTGACCCCGTTTACACCTTCTTGTGGCTCGTATCTGGACTGTATCCTGATGAGTGTTCACCCACAGTTGGCAGTCAAATGCCCCCTATATGATTGCGTTCCTTGCAGACATGGTACAGTTGCACACAGCCTGGTAAAAAGCTTGAGGACTTGTTGATTGTGGAATGAGGTTTGGAGAGACACTATAGTACACTGCTATAGTATGTGACTCGAAGCCTCTCAGACCACCTCCTGATGTGGTTTGAGTGACTGGATTAGTGATTTGTTTTAAATGCACCTTGGTTGTGTTTACACCTGTGTTTATATATGGCTTGGCCTTATCTACAGCACAAACTACCCCAGGTACACGGCATGGGATATCCTTCACCGATGGTGAGCATCCTCCGATGTCAGAACCTGGTGCTGGTGAGATTTAGAGAGGTGTGCAAAGAGCTGGTGTGTGGGTTTCCACCTTGTGCAGTCTCACACCTGGGCTAAACACAATAGCCCTTCTGCCCAAGATCACCTGTTGGTATGGTGGTCATGGTCCACACTGAGTGTGACTGATCTGTTCCCAGATCTGTGAATGGAATGGTTTCAACGTAAGGGCCAAAGCTGTGGTGGAGGTGTAGTAGGTCTTCATACTGTCTTTTCAGAAGTGCTTGAGATTGGTCAGAAGCACTTCTTCGCTCTGAATTCATGTCGGTCATTAGCGGACATGACAGCCGAGCTAATGTGTCAATGAAGCAATAAGTGAAAAGATGACTGCTGGGATGAAGAATTCCATTTCAGAACACATTCGTCTCTGTCTTTGTAGCAGGCTGCAGCCGGGCCAAACAAGCACTCTTGAAAATAAATAGTCAGAAAGTGTGGAGATGTTGGGATGGAGAACTTTTCTGAATTTTAAATAACCTTCCACAATGCAAATGTGGCAGAATTGACACTGGCGTTTTCACACCTATCCTGAATATTTTAACCCACACCAAGGGACCGATTCAGTGCTTGCTTGGGATAGGGGCTCATCAAAAGAATTCCATAGACCCCAATATATATGGAAAGTATTTAATTGGTTGGCTGCTTTTACTTTTCCCTGGATGCAAACAATCAAACATCTGAAAACAGGAATTTTAGGATGCATGGCATGGCAGGAGCATCTACAAACAATGAGCTGAGGTTGACTGAAGCCGTCACGTTACATCCAACTCTGAACATGGCACTGGAAACAGATAGCTTCCACAAGCCCAGTAGACCACATCAGAGTTCACAAGGAGCGAATCCCAGACCGCTGATTCCAGGTGGACCAGAGATTGGGTCTCTGAACCACTTCAGAGCTCGGAAACAGCTTTCACTCTGGACCCAACATCGCAAACATGCAGATCAAAGAAAAAAGCTCTAGTGTGAAAATGTAGAAGTCCGTTTACCATGGACCCAAGAGATGGTAAAAACTCATATACTGCTGGTTTAATAATCAGCAATTCATTCTTTAATTAGAATCATGCAAACCATAAGAAGACACCAGTATTTCCATTAATATTTCATTAATATAACTGAACTGAAACCCTAAATTAATACCACATTGGTTGTACCAAACGTAAACAAGACTCTTCTCAAAAACCCGACTGTTGAGCTGCACTGGTTAAACATGCAGATATAACGCCTGTACAAAAAGCTGCCTATATGGGACAGTGTACACAGCGTCAGGTTTCAGACAGTCCGTTATTTATTACTAGATTCATCACTATTAATTAATCATTATTAATTGAAATATATCAATTTACTACAGCCCCTTTCACTGACCAGCCCTGTGACTATGCTCTTGTATAGCACTAAGATTAAGCCTCCGTTCATGTGCTATCGCTATCGTCTCTTCGCTTCTGTGCCAGAGACCATCCCCTCCCACACATACACATCGTTTAAACTTTCACCACGGTTATTTTACATCCGGTTGCCTGAATAAGAAGGCTCTGTTACTGGCACAGACCTAGATGTACATTATGAGAAGGTTCTTTAAACCCTCCACTAGTTTAATATACTCATGCATCCTGTTTTCAAGCAGACACATAGATTAAAAGGAGAAACACTGAGGTTTAGTTTAGTGAGGTATACTTAGTGTATTTACATGGACTCGGGGTTAATGTACTGACAGTGAGCTGTATTTATATACCAGCTGTGTACTTAGTATGCTACATATGTATCATCAGTGATATTAAACATATACTTATATAGAACTTCCTAAACTGTACAATTTTGAGAAGCATATTTACTGCTATATTAGTAAATTTACATAAATACGTAATATATAAATTATCCTGGGTGGCTGTGTAGAACAGTGGTCCTGGGTGGTTCTGTAGAACAGTCGTCCTGGGTGGCTGTGTAGAACAGTGGTCCTGGGTGGTTCTGTAGAACAGTCGTCCTGGGTGGCTGTGTAGAACAGTGGTCCAGGATGGTTGTGTAGAACTGTGGTCCTGGGTGGCTGTATAGAACAGTGGGCCTGGGTGGTTGTGTAGAAGAATGGTCCTGGGTGGCTGTGTAGAACAGTGGTACTCGGATTTTGTGTAGAACAGTGGTCGTGGGTGGCTGTGTAGAACAGCGGTTCTGGGTGGTTGAGTAGAACGGTGGTCCTGGGTGGCTGTGTAGAACAGTGGTCCTGGGTGGTTCTGTAAAACAGTGGTCCTGGGTGGCTGTGTAGAACTGTGGTCCTGGGTGGCTGTGTAGAACAGTGGTCCTGGGTGGCTGTGTAGAACAGTGGTCCTGGGTGGCTGTGTAGAACAGTGGTCCTGGGTGGTTGTGTAGAACAGTGGTCCTGGGTGGCTGTGTAGAACAGTGGTCCTGGATTGCTGAGTAGAACAGTGGGCATGGGTAGTTGTGTAGAACAGTGGTCCTGGGGGGCTGTGTAGAACAGTGGTTCTGGGTGGCTGTGTAGAACACTGGTCCTGAATGGTTGTGTAGGACAGTGGTCTGGGTGGCTGTATAGAACAGTGTTCCTGGATGGTTAAGTAGAACAGTGGTCCTGGGTGGCTGTGTAGAATGGTGGTCCTGGACCCCCAACCCTGCACATTTTTGTGTCTTCCTGTCAAAACACACCCACTTCAACTCAGCAAGGTCTTGTTAATTAGCTGGATCAGGTGTGTTGGGAGCTGGGCAAACACAAAACGTCCAGGGCATGGGGGTCCTCCAGGGAACCAAAGCCTGACACTATTTTTAGAGATGCAGATGTGAGCTCACGTATGGCTTTGTAGACCTGAACTGAAGTGAATGTTTGGTTCTTCGTGCTACTGTACATGTGAGCCCAGGGTGGACGTTCACATTGCTTGTGACCCGGTTGTTCCTTTGGGATGAGCTATGGGCCGAGGCCTGGGACATAAGGAACAACAGTAGAGAGAAGGAATGCAGTGGGGGATTGTTGAGGGATATACTAACCTTGAGATAAGCTTTAGCTGGCACTACTGCAGTATGGCTGTTGTGAATGTGTGTACATATGTGTGTGAGTGTGGGCGTGCTCTACTGGATATGAGAAGATCTCTGCACAAGCTGCTGGAGGGCCAGGGATCAGAATCAGGAAAGGGAATTTTTGAATGGAGAGTGAGAAGTGAAGGGAAGCTGCTCTCTGGGGAAGCTCCATCTTTGGACTTGACCATTCTTCAGAGGGAAAGGAATCCATGGAAGTTCTATGAAGAGACAAAACATGCTTCGGTTCTCTCCAGTTAAATGTTCTGTAACATGAGAAGGGCAACACTGTACAATAAGGGTATGTCTATTAAGGTAATAATAAGCATTAGCAAATAGTTAATTCATGTAGCATTTAATCAACTAATGATAAAAATAAGGATTAACAATATATTAGATGGCATTAAGCAGCTCATAATCATTACTAAACGCTAAAGTGATGCCTAAATTAATCATTCATTGATCATAGTAATAATCATTAATCATTTCAAATCAAATAATTGATGTAAATTATTTATTAATTTTTGATTAAAGTATTGAAGTCCTAAATATGTACTTTAGAACATTTCATAAAGGCATAAAAGCACAGAGTTTATCAAGTGCTCAACAAATTAATTTTATTTAAGAGTGTTGTGCACTTATAAAGCAGTTCTTAAAAGACTTGTGCAGATAACTTTACAATAAGGGTCATAAAATATGAAAAAGTAATAAAAAAATAATATATTATAATAATATATACATTTACACAATTATTTACACTCACACACACATTAGAATATCACATAAGCATTTACTAAGAATTATATATATATATATATATATATATATATATATATATATATATATATATATATATATATATATATGTGTGTGTGTATGTATGTATATATATATATATATATAATTCTTAGTAAATGTGCTTATGTGATATTCTATTATTATTATCTAATATACATTATTAGATATTATTATTATATTATTTAAATTTAAATTAATATTATTTTATAATTATATATATAATAAATAAAAATTATATTATTTAGTATATATATATATATAAATAATAACAATATATTATATAACTGCTTTATTCAAATTTATTTAAATAACCTTAATCTGTCATTAGTTAATTATTTAGGCTACATTAATTAACTATTTAGTAATGCTTATTACTGTCTTATGTCATGTCAATAGATGCACCCTTACTGTAAAGTGTTACCACATAATACACTCTGTGTCCACCTGTACACTTACACACTTACACATGTAGCTAAAATATGAGGAAATGCAGTAAGTCACAGTTACCCCAGATATGATAAAGCACATGAGAGCAGTTTAATTTGGCCTAATAATTATAACCTGGCACTACAGGGCGAGTGTGCAGCCTCGCGCAAGTCAATACGTACTAAACAGGTTGGCCCTATGTGTTCATGGCTGGCGATTATAGAGCTACCCAAAAATCTGGGCTCATGCATGCGGGTCCTTTCAGTTTGCAGGGTCATTATTTGTGGTAATATATTTTTTTAAATATAGTTTTATACCCTATTAAATGCTTTAAAAACTGTGTTTTGCTAATAAGCATGATACTAATCTTTACAAATCACCAAAATCTTTATTTTCCCTCACTTTGGTTCTAGCTGGGCAGTTTTCCATATCTTACTTATCACTGATATTTCATTTGGTGAGGCGAATGAATACATTAGAAGCATTCCACACTGAAGTTAATTACACTGATGCGAGTGGCCAGTAAACGTTGAGGTCCAAGGTGCATGAAAGTGAGAAAGTGGTACACCTGTATATAGCACACAAATATGTTTGTGCTAATACAAGGGCTATATATAAATATACATCAGCATCAGTTGACCCGTCTCACGGTACAAGTCTATGGCAGCCGGCAGCATCAACACCTCAGCTATCATAAAACCTTTCTTGCTCTGCGTTCACACTTCAACAGGCAACAAGCGGCCAGCCGTTTCCTACGTTTCCTATGGGAGTAGGTGATTTGAGCTGCGATTTAGCAACAAGAGTCAAATGGAGTTGAGATTTAGACAACTCAGTTATGACACGGTGGTCACCTCCTGAACGTTGGGCTCCAAAACTATTTTTTCAGACCAATCATAGACACGGGGGTCCGAGGAGGTCCCCAGCTTCTGCTCTGTAGCGAGTTAAGTGGCTCAGAAAGTTTGATTAGCTAGCATGCTAACTGGACAATAAAGCTAGCCATGAATGCAAGCAGTTAGCTTTCGGAACAAATTCATTTGTGAGCAACAATGGGTTCTTTGGCCACAACGTGAGCGGCCTCGAACCCACCCAGGCTTGCTAACCTCAGGCAGCATGTGTGACTAGGAGGCAGCTAGCTTTCAGGGCACACTTGGACTGTGATGTTATGGCTTTAGCACATCATTTGAAACAGTGAAACCACACGCCACACACTGGGCTTTGGGTTAGCACCATCGCTTCTCCTCTGTAGTCTGCGTTGTAACTGCAGATGATTGTTTGCTGTTGGAACTGTTCATCATTCTTTCTTCGTATAGGAATCTTCTCCATCTTTGTTTAGCTAACAATCCGAATCAGGTGCTTGTGGCTGTGTTGGCTCAAACTGATGATGTGTCATTTGCCTTGTGTTACTTCTGCAGTATGTTTTTATTTGTGGATTTGTATTAATGTTTATATGATGTTTAGTAGCCCACTTTTGTTCCGCATCCCACAGGTTGAGAAACCCGCCATAAACCGATACATGACTGATCCCTGTTGTAGGAGGAGACAGGAGCAGTGCACTCATAACAGACTCCTCTATTAATACCTCTAATAATATATATTTATATTATTATAATGTTTTTTGCATTTAAAAGTGCCTAAACTACAAGAAACATTAAACACAAATCCATGCAATACTCTAATTTAACTAATCAATTAATCTGACTATCAATACTTTCCATAACTGGTTTCATCTCACCATCATAGCACCGCCATTATTTGTCCATCTGTGCAACTGCAGGTGATTCCTTCTTTTATGGTGCAATGAAATAACGGAAGTCATATCGCCCCCTACACTTCCTGTAGAGTACTGCAAGTTGTCAGAATGAAAGTATGCATATGTCAGCTACAGAGACATTCCATAAGGACCACTACATACTGTGATTTGTGACTAGAAGTAGCAGGAATGCACCGATATGGGAATTATGTAGTCTGTAAAGGCTACTACACACCAACAATAATTTCAAACTACTGCATCTCCAGTGATTCACAGTCTAATCACAGCACGCCATGCATCATTTATCAGTTACTGCTTTACATGACAGCCATACTTAGACATAGAAAGACACAGTGGATCATACATTCCTTGGAGTATATGCAAACAAAGGCAACCGGTCTTTTAAATAAACAGAGAAATGTTAAGGTTGAGCTAAGGTTAGTAGCCTAGCCCTTTTCCGCTCGTGTCTCTCAGCTCCAAACAGCCGGTTTTTAAAGAGGTAGTACAGTGGTACCAGCGGTTCGAGCAATGTTGAAAGCTTTATGTTATTCAGTGTATATGACGAGAGTGTAAAACTGAACTTGATGCTAGTTTTACATCGGCCGGCGCTGTGCTACCAATGCAACACCACATAACGCTGCACTGCACAGCTTGACCAGACCGGTGTGAAATGGCCTCCATTCCCTGATAACAAGACAATAACAGACCACCGGTGGCCCGCTAACAGCAAAGCTGGTGGTCCACTGGTGTTTTGGTCAGCGTTTTTTGGGCCCCCCCACCGCTAGAGTCTTTTCATCGCTTGTTTTCCACTTACAGTTCCATTTACTTACTTTCCTCCTTTCTTATGGTCTTTATTAATTTGTTTAGCAAACGATTTTCAGCAAAAACATTTTTCAACTAAATCATTTTATATCAGGCTTTAATATTTGTCTTGGTTTGTTTTCCAAAATAAAAGTCTCTGTGCATTTCCTATCAGTTTGAGGAGATCTTGTGCCTAGAACAGTTATCTGGGTGGTCCAAGGGTGGACCAACAGCGGCAAACAGCCTGTGAGGTGCCGACCTGATCAGGCCAGCGGACCGACATATGCTTGCTGTCTGGGTTTGTGTCTACCCCCTGAGAACGGTCACATCAGGTGTCCAAATGTCTGGGTAAAGGCTTATGTGGACATCACATTATGGTCAGTATGAGTTATGACCAAGTTGTGTAGCTCCTTTAAGGCTACATCAGAACAATAAGAACAGCTGGGTTTAGTTGTACCGTTTCTCAAGATGTTCGAGCAGCTGATAAAACCCAACAACCCAACACCAAACCCAGCATCCGCCATGTCAGAGACCAGCTGATTATTCTATTGTGGTTGGTGTAGCTCAGCGGATAACACACTACCCGCCAGGGAGCCACCACCACATGTGGGAGACTGGGGTTTGAATCCTGGTCTTGGTGACTATGCTGTGCTACACCAATAAGAGTCCTTGGGTGAGACTCCTAACACTACATTGGCCCACCTGTAATACGATTAACCTTCGCTCTGGAAAAGAGCGTCGGCTAAATGCCATAAATGTAAAAATTATCCAGAGCTATAAACTGCATCATCTTTGCTGTTGTAGTGTTTGAGCTGTTTTGGAGGAGCCAATCAACTGAGTGGCAGCAGGTTTGACGAGTCTGCATGGTGCCAAGGGAGATATGTTAGCTCTGTAGCACAAACTGCATTGCCTAAATGTTAATAGTGCTAATCTGGCATCCATTAAATATGACATCAAGATCATGATATTGGTTCTAAATACCACCCAAATCTAAACATCGGCCCAAAGTTGATAATTTTTACAAAATCAATGATCTGCCAATACTGATATGACTCTAAAATCATCCATCCCTAGAAGAAGTAGTACATGAATAACACAATATGTTTCCAGTATGCCAAATTTATGTTGATGACACCTGGGCAAAATTCCCACGTATGCAACCAGATCCTTAGTAAATACTGCATTCCAAAATGCTTCATGGTCATTTCAGGATGGCATCATGGACATAATTACCCTGTGGTCAGTGCAGTACATGGTTGTTAACAGTAAGCTCACTGAACCAAAAATGACACCGGTGACTGAAACGTACATGATAGCTTCCCTTATGAAACGATAATATATGGCAATGTATTGGAAAATATAGTGCAATATATTAAATAATACAATGTCATATATGGGAAACAAGTGCATATATTTTGCATATATTTATATAGTGATAAATATATTACAATATATTGTATAATACATAAGGAATTGCCGCTTTTCATATATTGTATGTATGGTAGTATAATATATATTTACTTATATATTGTAATATATTTTATATCATATGTATTTCTTAATATGTGTTTGCATATATATATATATATATATATATATATATATATATATATATATATATATATATATATATATATATATATATATATATATATATATATATATATATATATATATATATATATATATGAGAATATATACATATATTGCCACATTTATGTATGAAAATATTTTCACATATATAAAACTATATATATTATCATTATTATCATTGCACTATATTTTCCAATACATTGCCATATATTATCATTTCATAAGGGTTCTAATACCTCCTTAAGCACTGATAACAGCAGTGACTGGATTTGGCATCTACTGGACAAGTGTCAGGATGTAGGCCACTCTGCGTGGTCAGCCACTCTTGCAGCAAAGAATTGGTCAGTTGGGCCAGATTTGGTGGATGCCTTCCCTGGCGGTTTACTTGTTGTTCCAGGTAGTCCCACATTTTCAAAAGAATTCAAATCTGGGGGTTTTAGGCCAGTTGAGGTGTGAGAATCATCCTGAATGTCCATCATGCCAATTAGTTACATTTGCAGCCCTGAGAACACGAGAACTGTCATCTTGGAATTCCGGGTTTGGAATGTTCTGTTCCTCGGTAAGATGATGAGCCAAAGGCAAACACTGGCTGTCCAGCAGCTCAATGTAGGCATCTACTGTAACCTCAACCAAAGAACCCATTTCCACCTAATCAAAGCACCCCAGAACATCAGAAAGGGGACTGGGAAAGCTGAATTGTCACCCTGTCAATACTGTCCTGTATACCTGAAAGTACCATGCAGTATAACGTACTGTCAGCATACTCATATTTTTAAAAAAGCAGCTTCAGGGAAAGGAAAACTGTTCATAACTTCCAGAATAAGTGTATGCGGCAGGGTTCATGGAGGTCTAACGGGAGGAACTTCTGCTTTGACTGGAGGAATATTTCACTTTGGGTATCTCTACTTTAACTCAAGCGCATGGCTTGTGCACCTCGCCCATCACTGTCTAACAGTGATGGTATGCTGATACAGTATGCATTATACAGAACACATTATGCTGTTTCAAAGTCAGTGAGTGGCGGCGTCCTCGTCTCACCAACTCCAGACCTTGAGCTGTCTTTGGCAGGAGGTTTTGTTTTAGCACAGTGATGTACGACTACATTTGGACTAGCTGCAAGCTCTGAATGCAAGATGTTAGAAAGGTACAGGTGAGTGGTTCAGCTTTTCTAAAGGAAAGGAAAGGACACTGATGACATCCCTTTTGGGCACACACACAAACTAGCATTGTATCCCCTCACCCTGAACACGGAGTAATGAGTGCCTATCAACCCTCTCTAACTGCTTTGCAGTAGTCAGTGAACATCACTGGTGTCAGAACAAAACCTCATATCTCCATTTTTGACATTTTCAGTGTCGTCATTGACATTATTTCAAAGCAGCTGTTGCCCTTTACACCCTGCATACATTTCATGATGGATGGACCAAAGGAAATGGCCCAGTATGACTGTTGAAGTCTGGAAAGACGTCTGGTTCCATTGACTTGTATTAAAAGTAGAGCATGTATTATCTCTTTTCCGTAAAGTGATCATTTTGAATGATGAGGTTTATCCCTGAAAGTCCCAGTGATGGCACCAACAAGGGCATGATGTATTTTTATGTCATTATTTGACATAAAAATCATAAAAAAATAATTTAACAAACAAAATAACAGCAAAATTTGTCCCACAGTGCTGATTGTACACATAAGCAGCAGCATATTTACCATTGTTAGTAGCCTTATGGTGCTAGACATAATCTAGAGGGGGTGGTGGGGGGGGCGAGAAATTTTGGGCTAAGTGTGGGTGGCATATATTATTATCTAGGGAACAAACTGAGTGCGAAATTTTCAACCGTGAAGGTGGAGCTCAAAGTAGAGGATGATGGTGGGCTTGTTAACGTGGACTGACAAGATTATAGTTCAGCTTTGGGAGATTTCTCTGGAGTAGTGATGAGAGTTAACAGCAGGTTACCAGCAGCTGTAGGTCTTGTTTAGACTTCCGGCACAAACAGAATATATTTGGTCCAGGGTCCCAGTTGTATCCAGATTCCTGATGGTCTGGACAGCAAAAAGAAAGCGTGTGACACATTAAATCTGAGTTTTGTAAACTGGATCCTAGCCACACGTGACGGTGCTTTATAATGATTTGGCTTTTGAAATCTCTGTAACCACTGATCTGATTTGGGAACCAATGCAATTTGCTTGCAGACTGAACACAGACTAAATAGGATGGGATAAACAACTGAGGGCTTTTACACCTGATCCCAGCACGGTCTCTCCGTCTCTCTGGATTTGACATCTTCATTGTTTGTGCTGCAAGTGATAGAAAAGACACATGGAAATCCCAGCCCGAGATGCATCTGCAGCAACCTAATGTCAGACCCCCTCTAAATTTGATTTGTATCTGATTTCCATCGGCTCTGATGTTCAGACTATCAAAACTCAATCTGGATACAATTTGCAAAATGTGAATTTGGGTTGGCCATCTGAACAAGGCTAAAGTAAATATTAAGGGAAAAAATTCTCATGGGCTTTACGGAGGTTAGGGAACCGGCATTGTGACCAAGATCATTGGTCTAATTGTGGTTGGTGTAGGTCAGCGGATAACACCACTACCCACCAAGTAGCCACCACCCCACGTGGGAGACTGGGGTTTGAATCCCAGTAGGGGTGACTATGCTAAGCTTGGGTCCTTGGGCAAGACTCCTAACACCACACTGGCCTACCTGTAATGTGGTTAACCTTGTAAGTCGCTCTGGATAAGAGCGTCAGATAAATGCCAGAAATGTAAATGTAATTCAATGAACCAACAGGTCATGACTGAAGTGCCCTTGAGCAAAGCACCTAATCCCCCCAACTGGTCCCCAAGCACACCCTAAGACTACCCACTGCTCCGGGCAAGTGTGCTCACCAACCTCTACAGTGTGTCCACCAGTGTATGTATGTGGGTGTTTTGCTGTGCATGGATGGGTTAAATGTGGAGGTCAGATTCCTCTGTGTGCCAGCAGATATGGTCAATGGTTTCTAGCAATAATAGGCAGAAATCTGTCTTGCAAGTCCAGCACAGCAATATGCTATTATCAGACTGTAACCAGATCATCAGACTGCCAATATGTTACAGATTTCACACTGACTGAGGTTTTACACAGTTTCAACACAGTGTGAAAAAGAAATAGTACAATAAACTTCAGAGGCTTCAAGTAATAAACCCCATACTCATATTACATTCAATCACGGATTATAGGGAAGGGTCACTTATGATGGGACACATTTCGCTCCACCTGGAGGTCAGATTTCTGGTTAGCGTTTAAAAGCTTTAGAGATGAAGCCCAAGCCAATTTGCATTGCTCCTTTAAACACTGTGGACTCTGGCGAGCTTCTTAAATTAAAATACTTATTATCTCTTACATCGCTGAAGGATTAGATGAAACTAATCTGGAGAGCTGCGTGTGGCCGACAGGGTTTGTGCTGGAGAGAAAGTGAGGATACAGCCCCATTGGGAAAGCTTCTCATCTCCTCTTATCTCTCATCATCCATCTATCTGTGGGGCCCATAGCAGCAGAGCCGTGGGCACAGGGGGCACAGAGTGAGGCAGCCTGGCAGCCACGCCACCTCCCTATCTGATGAGCATGGAGTGGATTAGGGAGCGAGCTTCTGGCACGCACTCAAACGCAGACACACTCCGAGAGATAAACAAACACACACACACTGAGATTAACACACACGCCTGTAAAGTGGGTCAGTGCAGCATATTAATAATCAAAGTTGCAGATATCAAAGTCTTCTAACTCACTCACTCACATACACACACACAGAGCCCCCCCAAGAAGCGCAACTAGCATCAGGAAACTGATGGGAGTCTAAGGCTGAATCCAATATGGCTCCCTACTCTACGTCATGGGGTGCTGGGTGAAACCCAGGGAACAGTTTTTAATGTCCATCAATAAACATTTTTGGGAAGTATATTCGGAGATCCACTTGCATGCTCCAAAGCAGATGGTAATGATGAGCTAAAAGGAGTGGCTGCATTTGAGCATGTCAGAAACCGTAGTGTGAAGGAAGTAGCTGAATCTGCAGGTGTATGGAAGCAATGTACAGTCATATGGGTCTACCAGCAGTGGCTAAAATCCCAGTCTACAGGAAACTCTCCTCGGAATTGTGCCAGGAAAGGCCTCCACCAAATCTGGCCCAATGCACAGTTCTTTGATGTGAGAGTGTCTGAACATAGATGTGGCCTACATCCAGAAACCTGTCCAGTCCAGGCCAAATCCTATCACAGTGTAGTGGTGCTGCTGCATGGGCCTTGTGTAACCAGCTAGCCCTCACCCTATTGGTATGTAGCCTTGGTAGCACTGTTATGGTAGGTGTAGACACAGACACTGAAGGACTTTACTTCACACAGACACTAAGGGCTGTATTTTTATACTTTCATATTGTATCTTTATCTGTATCACTCTATCTTGTGCTTCTCTGTTACTTCTGTGTACTTTGTATATCTGCTACTGGATGTCTTGAATTTCCCTCTGGGATCAATAAAGTATCTATCTATCTATCTATCTATCTATCTATCTATCTATCTATCTATCTATCTATCTATCTATCTACCTACCTATCTTCCTACCTACCTATCTATCTACCTACCTACCTATCTATCTATCTACCTACCTACCTATCTATCTAGCTACCTATCTAGCTAGCTAGCTATTTAGCTAGCTAGCTATCTAGAATTAGCTTATGCCAGAAAAGCAACTACACACATTCATACATGGATGCACATTTATACAGATGTACACACACACGCACACACACACAAACAAACATATGTGCACAAAAACACACACTACCACGAACACCATCCTAATCATATTTCTCCCCGTGTTTTACAAACTCAGCAATCACCTTTTAATAAGCTTGGTCATGCGTCCAGTTAAAACGATGCATTAATCAAAGGCTCGAGGGTGTAAGCTTTTGTCAATGATATGCAACCCCCGCTGCTATATATAGCTGCGCACTCTAGCCGCTGACCTTGAGCAGGTGTGTTCTCAGAGGGGGAGCGAGAAAATGCGGGACATGAGGAGATGTACCACATGCACACACCCTTCTGGGTGTCTGGGGCTTCGTCCGCAACTGCCAGAACAGCTCTATCAGGAGACAGCAGAGAAGTCCTTTCAGATGCACGCTTAGAAATGGCAGGTAGCGGGAGAAAGCCTGAGGAAACAAATTTACACGCAGCAGTTTGGCCCCGCCCATTAGAACTGTTTAGCTCCGCCCATTCCTGCATGTCTAGTCTTATGAGCCACAATACAGAGAGGTTAGAAAAATAAGTTATGACAGGTTTGGTGCACACATGTAATATGTGGACCATGTGATCCTAAGAGGTGCCAAAGAAGTGCTTGGGGGAGGTTTCATGGAAGAACCGCTTTTTGGGTTCTCTAAAGAACCATTCAGTAGCACCAGTGTTGACTGCTGTGTCTATTTATATTCATATTTATCATTTGTTTGCTGCTGAATGTGGATTCTTGGTGATAGCGGGTGGTGTCGAGTCTTCGTCCTGTTCACTGTTCCTGTCATTGGCTCTCTGTCCTTAAAGGATCTAACCAGGAGGAGCACCTTCAACGTGATTTAAGATTAAGATTTAAGACACACTCACTAGTGAACACACACACTAGGGGGCAGTGAGCACACTTACCCGGAGCAGTGGGCAGCCCTATCCACGGCGAGCAGTTGGAGGTTAGGTGCCTTGCTCAAGGGCACCTCAGTTGTTACTGTCAGTTCAGGGAATCGAACCGGCAACCCTCCGGTCACAAGGACTGCCCCCGTACAAGATGTTGTAATAGCAGAGTTGATCACTGTAATGGTCCCTGAACTGGGGTTCCTATGAGAACACTCCATGTCCTACAACTCGTACAAAACACAGCAGGACGGATCCTAACAAGCGCCAAACGGAGAGCTCATATCCCTCCTGGTTTAAAAGAACCAGAACTGACTCTCTGTATCTATTAGTATAGGTACTGTAGCTCTACTACTGGTCCATAAAGCTCTAAGATCCATCTTACGCCACAGAACGTCTCTCCGACTATGTTCCACCTCGTGATCTTAGATCTGCAGATACTGGCGTTTAATTAAAGCTCTGCATCGGCTCATGCAGCTCTTAGTACTCCAATATTTGATCTGTCTTGGCCTAATTATGACTGACTGGTATCACTAGTACGTAAAGTGCTCTACAAATAAATATATATTAATTATTAATACTGTTATTTCATATTCTGTTGATGATTTTAGTTCATTTTTGGAATCTTTAGACCAACAGTCTTACAAGTTGCACTTAGTAAAGAACCTCCACATGGCTCTGTACTATTTAAAGGGTTTTCCTAGAAGCATCTGCCCCAGCAAACAGCCATTAAGGGAGCTCATTTTAAAGACTGCACCAGACTCTGAGAGAGAGAGTGGGAGCGAGCAGGGCCGAGTGACACCGCGAGCGTTTGAAGGCACGCTGTATGCGTACTGTTCATTTCTAGGGCTTAATGGCACTTTGCTCACATTTACATCAACAAAAGGGCTCCTCACTGGAGGATCTCAGAGGCAGTCTGTTCTTTGAGAATGTGGAATTTCTGCAGCCTTGGGGCTCCAGTGACGATATTCAAATACCATCACACTTTCTGAGCCGCGAACGCTTGCAGGAGGGCGAACCATGCGAGGCAGTGAGACTGTTACAGTAACCCATTTATTCAAAACAAGGAATCTTCTTCTTCTTCTTCTTCTTCCTCTTCTTCCTCTTCTTCCTCTTCTAAGTCAAGATATCAACACCGTTCCTGCTCCGGACTGGTTGGTCTGATCGGGAATGGTGTGCTTGTATAGCTTTATGATCAGATGCATGGTTTCCACCTAGCAATGGATTTTCCCATTAAGAATGAATGGGATGGAGAAGTACTTTGGCTATATCCAGAGACATTGTCTCTGTATCTTAGGACAGACCCCCAAGTTCAAATTCAATGTTGGTTTGACCCGCACTCATCTTTCATCCCTCTTTCTGCTCCCCCCATAGAGTCCCATTCATTTTCGGCCCTATTCAGACACTATTGTAGCTTTTAAACTGCAGCCCCCAAGCTGCTTGTGCCCACTCAGGGCACATCCCTCAACTCTAATCCACAGGCACGCTAACCTGCACTCCTCTATGTGTCATTTATCCATCCCTCATTCCGACTATAGTAACCACAGGCCAGCAGGAAGTGGGAACCATTTAAGCTGTGCAACCAACCATTCTGCGTTTCCCTCATTGCAAAATTCCCAGTTTTCCAAATCTAATTATCCCGCATGAACATTGTCGCATGAATATCAACAAAAGACGGCATGGATTCACTGCAAAATTCCAAAATCCTCCGTAGTCCGCTTTATATACAGCCCAGTGAATGAACGACGTGAGCAGAAACATCAAGGTCAGTCTCCTTCCTCTATTGTTGGCCCTTGAGCCACAGCTCACGACGCTTATTTGCAAGCGGCCTTTTATCCGGCACCATTCTTTGCTCTCAGACGTTTTCCCTCCAGCCTGTGGAGGAAAGAAGAAGCGAGGGGGGAAGGGTGGTATAAATGAGTACCACAGCCCCCCCCCACACTCGCTCTTGCTCCCAGTGTATGCCCTAGCCCTCGCTCAGGCACGCTCCACAGTGCTGTGGTGCTGAGGACAGCGCTGGATGATGACTGGCCGTCTAAGCGCCGTTAGCTGTAGCATTGCATTACCAGTCAGTCTGAAAGGCCTGGATCAGCCTAGTCCCGACACTGCCACCTCCCATCAGCTCCACAGGCAGGCTCTTTGTCAATATCAATCTCACTCCAGCTGCCTGCTATGCTAAGCTAACGCTATGTCCTCAGCAGCGTCGACCATGCTAGCGCCCAGTGAAAATGTGCTCCTCTCACGTCAGGCAGTGAGAAAGACGGATGGAGGGAGAGGAGAATGAAGAATACTCAGCATCACTCTCAGCAGCAGAAAGAGGAGAGGGGCCTTGTTCAGCAACCAGAATTAATGATTACAGAGTACCTCACTTCAAGCCTTTATGCGTTGACCGTTTTGTTCTCCATCCATTTTCCCTCTCTTTCATCTTTTGTTGAGATAAAAAGAACAATACAGTCCATTGTGTCCCGCATTGTGTCTGTTTTGAAGGGAACGCGTTTGATAAAGGCATTTGGATGGAAGCGCACATGTCATTCTGCATGAAAGATAAAAGAATGAATCAACCAATCAATAGACCAGTCGATAAATAAGCGCTCTACTACTCAGCTATGAGCGTACGAAGCTGTAGGGGTCAGCCAGGTCTGGTGAATTCATTGTGGGACATTGAGATTCAGGGAAAAATTGAATACTAGTTTTATTACCTGCTTTATTCATTTATTATTTTGCACATTGCTTTGCAGCTCGCAGTATATTGTTATCCGATGGTATGTACTTTTTGTCCATTAAGTCCTGCAGTTTTTGAGACACAGTTTTGAGATACAGATCCATCTCCAAATTGTCTGATCTGATAAGGAATGCTGCGCTGGTATCCAGCTTTTTGATCAGATGCACATTTTCCACATAGCAACAGATTTTTCTGGATTTTTTTCATATTAAGAATGAATGGAATGGAAAACTGCATGGCCATCTACTGTGCTTATGCCAGACCCAGAGTGTCACGTGGGGTCAAGACGAGGAGGCAGGATGTAAGCGCAAGTCTTTAATAAAGAACAACCAGGAAACCAAAGAAACCGAAACCACTAGTAAGCTAAGAAACACTGAACAGGGTTACCAAACAACAGACATGGAGACAAAACACCAAGCATGAACAAAAGGAACAGCAGGGAGTATAAATGAACAAGGACTAACAAGGAACACCTGGGAATGGGGCGGAGCTACAAACTAAGGACAGGTGAGGAGCTGACAAAAGGGTGGAGACAGGAGGAGCAAAAGACCAAAACAAACAGCACATGGGACATGACAACGTAAAGGCACATGGAAGTGACAAGACACAGGAAACCAGACAAACAGGGGCAAGACAGGACAGGATGAGACACCGAGACTCTGTTTGTATCTCAGGACAGACCCCCAAGCACAAATCCAATGTTGGTTCGCCCCCCACTCGTCTGTTAGGGTTTTTTCCCATCCGTCTGAAATGAAATGAAAGAGTCCTATTCACTTTCAGCCCTAAACTCTAAACCACAAACATACAGACCTGCACTCCTCTATGTGTCATTTATTCATCTCTGGTTCCTCCCATAGCAACCACAGCCTAGCAGGAGATGGGAACCATTTTAGCTGTGCCACCATTCCATGTTTCCTCCAGGAAATGTGAGAGGTTTTTTGTCCACTATCTAGTAATGCAATTTTCAAGATATTGACACTGGTTTCAATTTCAGAATCTTCGCTTTGACCAGGAAAGGTGTGTCTGTATGTAGCTGTTCGATTCAAAGCATGACCTTGGGATAGACGGGTACATGCCCATCTCATGTTCTTCTGTTCGACCCAAAGACACATTCACATCTCACAGTAGACCCCCGAGCACAAATTCATAAAATTTTAGCCATGTGACCCTCTACTTTACATGTATTCACAGTGTTTACAAGGCAAAACCGCCACATTTTAGCCTTATAAATTGCAAATATTACTTAGTTTTATTTTTAATTTTTTGTAACTTCCCATTCTATAGCTGCTATCTACAATTAAAAACTACAACCAAACATGCAAAACCAACCGAGATCACCTGGTAAGCAGTTTTAGACCCAACTTTGCAGAGAAGCTACAGTTCTTACATCACTTCCTGTGTGCTACCTTTTAAACTGTCCCCAGAACAACGTTAACGTAAATGTTCCCTCTTTAAAAACCAATGCAGACTGAGAAATGAGGAAAGCAAAGTGGTTTCTCTTAGTGACCAGCATGCTTCAAAGAGTTAAGCGGCTTTGCTGCTTGCCAGGCTGCCATTGTAAATAAGAATTAGTTTTTAATGACCTGCCTGGCTAAACTAAAGGTTAAATAAACAGTGTGCCAAATTCTCTTTACTCCACTATGACAACATAGACACAGTATGTGATAGTCTTCTATTCTATTCTATTCTATTCTATTCTATTTTATTCTATTCCATTCTATTACTTTTAAATGAGATCAAAATAAGGAACAACATCTTATTTCAATTGGTATGACTGTGAACATGTGTATTTGTGGAGACCCTGCTGGTATGGATCAATGGCTGTTTTATTTTTTAAAATGATACACACAAAACCAACTAGCATGCTCCCCCTGCTGGAGAAACTCCAGACTGCCACACGCGAATGAGTGAGTTTAAAATCCATGTCCATATTTTGATTTGTTTAATTCTTAAAAGATGAGAGGTATGTTTTTTTATTGATATAGTGGACGTGCTGTGGAATACAGATATAGATACCTGTGGGAAACCACAACTTATTATATTTTCAGAATTGAACAACCCATCTGAACATCAGGCCATGTAAACTGATAAAAAAATAGCCATCTTTCTGGAGCCTAACAGCATCTTATTGATCTTTAATAATCCACTGCATTACATTTATCAAGCTGTTTGATATGAAATCACCCTTGATATTAAATAATCCTTTGTAATCACGTTACTTGTCAATCATGGCTTATATTCGGTTACATCACCTAATCGCTAGGGCCTGTCCTGGTCAGCTGATGCAATATTGATCTCATCTTTTATGTATAGTCATCAGCAGTTATAAATAATATAAAATTACACCAGACTGAACACAGACAGAAAGGAGAAGGCGAACTTTAACTGAAGAGAAGCAGTTACAGAAACTCCGATATTAGACTTTGATGAGGAATATCATTGGGGAAGTGTTGAAATACAAGCAACAGCATACAAGTACCCACGGGCTTGTAATACAGGCAGTGTACATGCATGAGTCACGCCTTTTTTCTCTTTTGGATCCCAGTATAGCATGTGCAACTCTGCCGGCTCACTCCACAGAGTGAAAACCCGCCGAATCCAGACACTGCGGAATTCATGGTGCTGAAATAGAGGCATCTGCTGCAGTAATAGTACACTGAACAAGCCCAGGCTGGAAGGCAATTATATATTGCTCAGCACTAAAGTGTGCTTCGGAGAATTACTGCTGCCACTGTGATAAGCACCTTTCCACAAATATCATATAAGGACCCTGGACTTCTTTCACCTAGGACATAAACATCTCCGTCTCCAGTCGGGCTAAACCGCTCTTCCCAGGGCATTGAGTTGTTTAAATCAATTCAGGCAATGGGATGGCAGGGATGAAAGCTCACTGCAGCACCTTTCGCAACGAGTTGGTCATGGCAGTGCATGCCTCATTGGAATGATCACAGCTGAATAGAATACGGTCCGAGCATCAATATCCGAGGTTTAATACGGTCTTGTGATCGCCTTCGGGTACCCTAAACTTACCCAACGCATCAATATCCGAGGTTCACTGAGTGTTTAGCATAGTAGAAAGACCAGCATGTGGAACTGGAGCTTTGGAGGTGCTATTGTGTTTTCACCACACGATTTCTGGAAATTACAGGCAACTACTTACATTAGTAAAGAATATGTGGGCCACAAGATTCAGCTGTACACTTACATTAGTAATACAATCTCCTTAGTTAGTCCACAGATATATCTCAAATATGTATGTCTCAATATCTGTGACTGAAACGTACCCAATAGCATGTACCTCCGCAGGCACGATTAACAGCTATGACTGGATTTGGCCATGGACTGGACAAGTTTTGGATATAGGCCACATCGGTGTTCAGACACTCTCGGATTAAAGAATTACGCAGTTGGGCCAGATTTGGTGGATGTCTTCCCTGGCACAAGTCTGAGGAGAATTTCCTGTAGACTGGGATTTTTGCCACTGCTGGTAGACCTGTATGACCATAGGCTTCCATACACCCACAAATTCAGCTGAGATGAGCAAAGGCAGGGACCAATCACAGCTGTTAATCGTGCCATTTCTATTTCTACTATGTGCAATAAAACTGCTTACGTTATTTATTACTGCTCTAGTGCTCTACTATGTGCAATACCTAAATTCACCATGCATAGCATAATCTGTTTACCATCACTATGTGCAATGTTTCCTCTGATCTTAGTCTTCTGGATTTTATTTTTGTAGTATTTTATTTATATTTTTCTCTACTTCTTATTTATTATTTGTCTATTTCCTGATACTTCTGTTCGTTCCTCTGTGCTGCTGTAACATTGTAAATTTGCCCACAGTGGGATAAATAAGGATTATCTTATCTTATCTTATCTTAAACCTAATCATGGAAGCCAAAAACATACTGCCCATGGAGTCTGATATTTGCATGCCCCACCTTATCGTCGCTACTGAGGTAACGTTAGCTGTTGGCTTTGACATTTTCACAAAGCCTTGTACAGTGTAGCAAAAACGCTATGCTTGACACTGGATGACCAGGAAACTCTCGGAATCTCACTTTAAAAAGGCTGTAAATTTTTTCAGATTTAACCGCTGGCCCGCTAATGATGAACTGAAAGCTTGAGGGATAGCAGTGATCGCTGTGTAGCGATTGGAGGGCTGACTAAAGAAGGTGGAGTTTAATAAGGAATGTATGATTTGACTGGCCACAACCCCGTGAGAGGGCTCGCAGAAAACAAATCAGACTTATAAAAATATTCCTGGTTGGATAAGACTGGGATCAGTCTGGGTAGGCCCAGAGGTCACATAGAAAGGCCAATAACTCAGGGTTCCTGGGATTTACCCCGGTAAGCCCCTGCATTAAATCATCCCATCTAAAAATAAACAGTCACTGAAGTGTAAGGTTTGTGATCTCATCTTCTAAACCACTCTATCCATCTGGGTCATGGGGGTGCAGGAGCCTACCCCATCACACAATGGCCAGAAGGTAGGAGAACACCCTGGACAGGCCACCAGTTCATTGCAGACACACAGAGTTACACATTCACTCCTAGGTGGCCAATTTAGCGTCTCCAGTTCACCTGACTGCATGTCCTTGGACTGTGGGGGGAGACTGGAGCACCCTGAAGAAACATACACAGACACGGAGAGAACATGCAAACTCGACACACAAGGGACTCCAGGTGCCCAAGCTGGGAATCAAACCCAGACCCTCCTTACTGTGGGACTACCGCCTACACCACCATGCCGCCCTGGCACTTCGTGATCTTTGACTGTACATTATGTGCATTAATAAATTCCATAACTGAGAAAGCTTAAACACACAGAAACAGCTGTAGCACGAACGGGGTACGCTGTTTACTGTCTAGCTCCACGACATCTGATCGATGCAGACGTCAAAGTCTCAAAAACATCTCCTGACCTCTGACGAGCCTTTCTGACCCCTGAAATCTGTTAACAATACAGGGCAGTCAATACACTTCAATGCAACAGGCTTGAACTCTGCACGCCCCGGCATCTGAAAAACGCCTCTGACAGGCGAACGCGGGGAGAGACATAAATAGGAGCGTATCCCCCGTCGCCTCAAAACACACTGCTCCGGTTCTGTCACTCCTGCTGGAGATACAATGGATCGTGTCAGCGCTGCAGCTCGTGAAGCATTGCAGTGTGAATGCTGTGGGCAGAGGCAGCAGCCATCAGGCCAGCATGCAGGTCAGAAGCCACGGCAGCGAGCCCAGTCTCAGATTTATGGGTCTAGATGCTGCTGTATTATGTATAGAGCCCACTGGCTGTGACTGGAGCTTATTTAGAGACTGTGTGTGTGAGTGTGTAAGTGTGCCAGTGTTTATTGGATGCGATGGCTGATTTATAGACTCTGGTGGCAGAGACACTTATGAGATGAATCGAACTGTGACCCATCTGTGAAATACACCCCGCTGGCCCACTAAGGGTTAATCACCTTATTGTCTTGTAGCTGCAGTAGCATGCTTTAAAAGAGTGCTGGACAATAAAGGCCCTGTACTAATGTAATTCGGACATCCTTAAAGGTCTAATGTCTTGAAAAGACAACCTCAGAAATGGACACTTTGTTGATTAAGACCTTCTCTAAGTGATGGCCGTCATTAGGGGCCCGGGGAACCTAAATCTGTGTTCTCTATAAGGTTAATCTTGTTCTTGCAGGTAAACGGAAAGTTTAGCCTTTGAATAATGTTCCAGTGGCCGATAACTCACTGATATGTTCCACCATATTTCCCTCTTCTCCGTGTAAACTGGGATATCCAGCCCCGCCCACACAAAACTGTTTCAGAGTCAGAGAAACTTAGCAAGCTAAAGCTAGCCTAGCATAACCAACAGCTAGCAAGCTAGACTTCCTGTCTGTAGCTGTCTGTCACCCCTTCATTAATTTATTCATACACCACCTTTGTTTCTTCATCCATTCATTCTTTCATCCCTACACTAACACTGTTCCTTCATCCGTTCATTCTCTTATCTCTACACCAACATTGTTCCATCCATCCATTCCCTTATCCCTACACCAACATTGTTCCATCCATCCATTCTCTTATCCCTACACCAACATTGTTCCATCCATCCATTCTCTTATCCCTACACCAACATTGTTCCTTCATCCATTAATTCTCTTATCTCTACACCAACATTGTTCCTTCATCCGTTCATTCTTTTATCCCTACACCATTGGTACTTCATCCATTCATTCTTTTATCCCTACACCAACATTGTTCCTTCATCCATTCATTTCCTTATCCCTACACCAACATTCTTATCCTCCCTACACCAACATTGTTCCTTCATCCATTCATTCTCTTATCTCTACACCAACATTGTTCCTTCATCCATTAATTCTCTTATCTCTACACCAACATTGTTCCTTCATCCGTTCATTCTTTTATCCCTACACCATTGGTACTTCATCCATTCATTCTTTTATCCCTACACCAACATTGTTCCTTCATCCATTCATTTCCTTATCCCTACACCAACATTGTTCCATCCATCCATTGCCTTATCCCTACACCAACATTGTTCCTTCATCCATTCATTCTCTTATCTCTACACCAACATTGTTCCTTCATCCATTCATTCTCTTATCTCTACACCAACATTGTTCCTTCATCCATTCATTCCTTTATCCGTACACCAACATTGCTCCATCCGTTCATTTTCATATCCCTACACCAACATTGTTCCTTCATCTGTTCATTCTTTTATCCCTACACCAACATTGTTCCTTCATCCATTCTCTCCCGTATCCCTACACCAACATTGTTCCTTCATCCATTCATTTCCTTATCTCTACACCAACATTGTTCCTTCATCCATTCTCTCCCGTATCCCTACACCAAGATTGGTACTTCATCCATTCATTCTCTTATCCCTACACCAACACTGTTCTTTCATCCATTCATTCCCTTATCCCTACACCAAGATTGGTACTTCATCCATTCATTCTCTTATCCCTACACCAACACTGTTCTTTCATCCATTCATTCCCTTATCCCTACACCAACATTGTTCCTTCATCCATTCATTCCCTTATCCCCACACCAACATTGTTCCTTTATCCATCCTTTCTCTTAACCCCACACCAACATTGGCACTTCATCCATTCATTCCTTCGTACATTGGTTCATCTGTCCATTTGTCTCTCTGTGTGTCTATCAGCTCATCTGTTCATCCATTCCTTTGGGCATTGCTTTCTCCATCCGTCTGCGCATCTATGTGTCCGTGCTGTTTTCCGACCAGTTAGTGCATCATAAAACCTGGATAATGATGTTAATTCTTTATGATGGGTGGAGCAGGCTAGGAGTGCAGGACATAAAACTGTCAATCAAGCTGCTCATTGGCCACACCCACATCGTTCTCAGATAGGTCTGATCAGCTGAGTTTTATCATTTAACACAAAAATGTACTATCATATTAATATAGTTCATATTTAATAGAATGTTTTCTGGGACTTCAAAGGAATGGTTTGGAGGAAAATTCAATTTGGGCTTTTCTTCCTTTCATATCAGAGGTATGTGATATATGTGGTGGTACGTGGTTGGGGTAGCTCAGTGGGTAACACCACTACTCAGGGTGCTACCTCTACGTGTGGGAGACTGGGGTTCGAATCCCAGTCTGGGTGACTATGCTGAGCTACACCAATAAGAGTCCTTGGGCAAGGCTCCTAACACTACACTGGCCTACCTGTAATAATTAACTTTGTAAGTCGCTCTGGATAAGAGCGTCATGTAAATGATCAGTCTACACATGCCAGGTTTTGAGTTTTCGCTTTATTAGTTCAGCACTAGGCTGTACCTGGATTGTGGAAACAGGTGTTTATAAGAGCCATGGAAAATTATCCCTGCAGATATTACCATAAAAAAACAAACCTCAGTGAAGACAGTATCGGTATGTACCTACCACAAGGATGATAGCCAGTCAGAGAATAGACATTCTCTCCACCAGATGCTCCTCAGAGAGAGTGAGCTCTGGAATCTGCCGGTTCCTTCATTGCGAACTGTGATTTGTTTGTTGGAGCTACAGACTACAGTGATTGCACACAGTCTACAGGTCTCCTAGGAACCCTGCTACCTCCGAACATCCCTTTGCTTCTGGATGATGCAAGAACAAGCTGCACGGTGTCAATAATTACACTGGCACGGTGTCACCACGCGCCCACAACAGCATGTGCGACTGTTGAACTGGTTCCAACAGGAGCACAGTATTAAAAGCTCTCAGCTCTTCCAGACCAATGTCCTTACAGGAAGGCCCAGCAAACTTTAAATCCTCTCTCATACTTCTCACCCACTCTCGTTCTCCATTATTCAAAGCTGTGCCGGGCTTTAGTCCAGCATAATTTGTTTAATTGAGAAGTTACCAAGTGGTGTTTCAGTTTCACAGTATATGCCCTGTTTGACTGGCACGTCACAAATACAAACTAAAAGCTTTCGCTTGTCGTTCAACTCTGGAGCTCACTTTGCCATTAGAAGTTTACTCAGAAGTGCACAATAAATACAGCTCATTTGTTAGAATGCTAGACTGTACTGTACGTCCATATCCAAGTCACTTTGGTCAATTTCTGTTTGTGTGTTCAACAAGAAATGTTAATGCAATGTTAAGCACAGCAACGATGTAAAAATTGCACTAACACTTTCACCAAGCACTTTAGTTAGAATGCCTCCTTATAGCCACAATTGCCATACAGAAGCACAAACAGCAGCTCATCTGTTTCTCCGCCTACGCCTCTTTTACCCTGTTCCTCTGTGGTCAGGACCCTCACCAGACCACCACAGAGCAGGTATCATGATAGGGGTGGATCATTCTCAGCACTGCAGTGACACTGATATGGTGGTGGTGTGTTAGTGTGTGTTGTGCTGGTGTTACACTGTGTCCACTCACTGTCCACTCTATAAGACACCTTGGTGGTCCACCTTGTAGATGGACAGTCAGAGACGATAGCTCATCTGCTGCGGCACAGTGCAGTGCTGGTCATCCTCTAGTTCTTCATCAGTGGTCACAGGATGCTGTCCACAGGACACTGTCCACAGGATGCTGTGCACAGGACGCTGCCCATGGAAGGCTGCGCACAGGGCACAGTTAGCTGGACAGCATGGGCTGGTCGATGGTTTCCAGCCCAGCATTGACACTGAGGGTTCTAGTAGCACTACTGTGTCTGATCCACTCGCACCAGCACAACACACTAGCACACCACCTATTATCCGCTCTGTGGGGGTCCTGTGGGGGTCCTGACCATTGATGCACAAGGTAAAAGTATGTGGAGGAGCAGACGGACTACCGTCTGTAATTGTAGAACCACACCTGCTCCTAAGGTGTTCCTAATGAAGTGCTCAGTGACTCTCTCCTAGATCCCAGCCTGGCTAACTCTAACTACTGCCACCCTGCATGGGAGACGCCAGCAGCAAGATGGCCGACTCTATGTTTAGCTCACTTTCTTGTTCCCACAGTCTTTTTCCAGTCCCTTCTGGAAAACACAGACTAAGTGCCTCCCCTGTTTCTTTCTCAGGTGGTGGATGCTGATGCTGTGATAGTGGTGGAGGAGCAGACGGGCCCCCAGTGGATGCAGTGAAGTGCTCTTTGAGGAAAAGTGCAAGCAAAGGTATGAGCTCCAAACGGCCCAGCTGTGGCCTGAACAGCCTTCTGTCCTGTGGCCATATGGTACAAGGCGTGAGGGAACGAAATGACTGGAGGAAGGGAAAGAGAGTCACAGCATTCCTATTCAGCAGATGTGCTGTATGTTCCAGCACATTTTTAGCCTACAGGCCATGACCAGGAATCCGATCCGTACTAGCCTATCATGGCTGTTGGAACATAACCTCGTATATCACAAATTTAACATAGATACATAACAACTAAACGTTTTCCATCTAGTTTCAAGTTCCTAGGCATGTTCAAGCGGAAATCTGACAGATTTCCAGAAATTCAGAGTTTAAAATGGTTCATTGTAGTCAAATTTATAGACTCAGTGGTGGTGATGGAAACCAGAGGTCACATTATCTACAGCCTAACGTTAGACTTTCTTACTATCCAAAACCTCCTGTAAAAGCAGCAGTTAATAACGGTAATATGAAAACTACTTCCTGTAAATGGTTTGTTTAAAATCAGTTGTGTTGATGACGTAGAACGGTAGGCGGAGTGAGTGAGCGAGCGAGTAAGAGAGAGGGAGAGAAAAGCACGGGCGAGAGGAAGCGCGAGAGAGAGAGATATGGCGGAGCATGTTTAGGAGCAGTTACTTGAGTAGCTTGAGAACAGCGTTCATCATTAAAGAGTGAAGTCCATGTTCGAGTCTCATTCCCTTCATTCCTCGTTTCAACCACGCCACCCATCGCCAACTCAACCAACCCACAGCCCAAGTCTGAGTCGGGCCAACGACTACTATCCACTTTTACACTCCAGTTATGTCCTCCCTACTAAAACGTTTGAGGACACTGATTTTATTCAAATAATTAACCTTAATTTTACTTATTTATGGCATTTAAATGACATAATATTTGAAGTTGCATAATAAAAAACATGAACTCTATGGTTAACCTTATTTTTAACAATTAGTGGGAACATGTAAAAATGAAGATGTGTTTGGGGAATAAACTGAGATGTAAGTGGTTACTGTTGAGAACAATATTATACAGCATTGAAATCGTAGCTCATTATTTAATAACACTTCTGTAAAATTTATACCGTGTCCTAACTTCATGTTGTGCCCAGTATACTGTAAACTGAGAATAAAGTATTGGTTATAGTAAGTTTTGGTGTCCAGTTTATGGTATTTCAGTCTACACTGTAGGACAGGACCCAAATATTGGACTATTTGGATATTTGTTTGTTGGGTAAATATATATTTTTTTTAATTTTACAGTTCAAGTATTATTGTTCTAGTGAAATGCAGACTATCAATAAAGGTAAACAAAATCCATAAAAAAAATCTAACAAAAACACAGCTGTGTTCTTAATTTTCTAATAACTGTGGCTAACAGCCTCTCCTGTGCTAACAGGAAGCCCATAAATGGTATTAGGGACAGCTGGACTGAGTTAACAGTTAACATGCTGAATAACATTTATTATTATTATCATAAGTGACCTCAAACCTTTGAGCTGTAGTGTACATGAAATGTTTAAAAACATAATGAAAATAATCTTATCTCAACATACCATGTCTTATCTCAGTCTATGTCAAAATCATATCTCAACATACCATGTCTTATCTCAATCTTAGCCAAAATCATATCTCAACATACCATGTCTTATCTCAATCTTAGCCAAAATCATATCTCAACACACCATGTCTTATCTCAATCTTAGTCAAAAACGTATCTCAACATACCATCTTATCTCAATCTTGGTCAAAAACGTATCTCAACATACCATGTCTTATCTCAATCTTAGTCAAAAATGTATCTCAACATACCATGTCTTATCTCAATCTTAGTCAAAAACTTCTCAACATACCATGTCTTATCTCAATCTTAGTCAAAAACGTATCTCAACATACCATGTCTTATCTCAATCTTAGCCAAAATCATATCTCAACATACCATGTCTTATCTCAATCTTAGCCAAAATCATATCTCAACAGACCATGTCCTATCTCAATCTTAGCCAAAATCATATCTCAACATACCATGTCTTATCTCAATCTTAGCCAAAATCATATCTCAACATACCATGTCTTATCTCAATCTTAGTCAAAATCATATCTCAATAGACCATGTCTTATCTCAATCTTAGCCAAAATCATATCTCAACATACCATGTCTTATCTCAATCTTAGCCAAAATCATATCTCAATATACCATGTCTTATCTCAATCTTAGCCAAAATCATATCTCAACAGACATATCTCAACTTATCTCAATCTTAGCCAAAATCATATCTCAACAGACCATGTCTTATCTCAATCTTAGCCAAAATCATATCTCAACATACCATGTCTTATCTCAATCTTAGTCAAAATCATATCTCAACATACCATGTCTTATCTCAATCTTAGCCAAAATCATATCTCAACATACCATGTCTTATCTCAATCTTAGTCAAAATCATATCTCAACATACCATGTCTTATCTCAATCTTAGTCAAAAACGTATCTCAACATACCATGTCTTATCTCAATCTTAGCAAAAATATTATCTTAACCTACCATATTTATCTCAATCTTCATCAAAACCTCATGGCAACAATCATGTTTTATCTCAATCTTAGCCAAAATATAATCTCAACAAACCATGTCTTATCTCAATCTTAGCAAAAATATAATCTCAACCTACACACATAAAATCTGTCAGGCATCATGTAGAGTATCCATCACTCTTTTGTGCACCCTTTTCTGTGAGGATGTTTTCAGAGGTATTAAAGGCTTTGTGTGTCTGGTTCCTATCACCACCACTGTAAGCAGTTCTGACTTGTCAAGTTTACTTTAGCATCAGACCAGTCTTTTTTGCATCAGATCACTCTAAATGTCTTTGATTAGGTCTCAACCATGTAATTACACAGACAAAGGGAATCCTCCTTCAAGCATGTTTCATCATTTCATTTAAAAGACAGAATTTTTGTTTTCCCTGATCTTTGGAGACAGAGTAGGGATTTTTGCTACTTGGAGTTCTGGTTGTCCCAGCAAACTAGTAAGAAGATCATGCTTCAGCCCACCCACCATCCCCTTCATCAGGCAAAACTTGGACATATGTCATGGTACTGAAGGCAAAAGCTTCATGATTTTAAATATGCATTTACAAATATGCATATATATCCATGTAGCAAATGTATATTACAATTATTATGGACCATTTTTATTGGGCCATTCATTATAAAATGAAATAGAAATGTTACAATGTAACAGCAACAATGACCTGTATGAACAAACACTATTCAGTCACACCGAACAAAATACTGCAGGATGTTCACATAGAGACTGTATCCCTAATAACGTACGCACTAAATATTTATAGTTATGAAACCCGCCAGTGTAAAACCCAGCCAGCCTAGATCAGAGTGACGGTGTTGTGCAAAGGCAGGCCTTTGCTCTAGTTGCTCTACATTAAGCCTAGAGGCAGCGAGCACTTCCAGCCCCACAGTGGCAAGTCAAAACCGCGTCTGCCAGTCTAACTTCCTCATTACAATCGACAATCAACAGCCCTTCTGTTAGCTTCACGCTGCACCCCACCACTCAGACCTCACCGCAGCAGCTTTGTGCTTTTTGAATGGCATTAACGATTTTTCCTTCCTAGCTCTGTATTTTGTTTACACCCGAGGACATAACGAAAGTTCATCATGCTGAAAAGTTACATGTGGAAAAAAGGAAAGTCAGTTTGTGAACATCTGAAGGCAAAAAAGGAACAAAAAGTCGGGGGCTTTTCAGCAGGGGTTTTCTTTGCGGAAGCTGAATGGATGGCCGTGTAACGCCAAACTCAGTTCAGAGGGCTATTTTTTATTCACAGGAAGCTACAGTTAATGAGTTCACACAGTTAGTAAAACCCGGCCTAGTTTACACCACCCGTCCTCCCCAACACAGGACCACAAACATATACTTCTAACAAGGGCAGAAACCACACACAGGTATGTTTTTATGCCTGGTCAGGACATTGTGTCATATATATGCATATGCCCCATATGCATATGACTACCCACAGTGCAATGCCTCAATGATGGGTGAATTACACAAGGCATGTATTTGCGTTAATGTAGATCCACAAGGTAAAATACTCCTTCAGTGTCAGCAGAAGTTCCTCCCTTTAGACCTCCACTAACACACTACTTACAGCACACTAACACATTACACTTACTCACTTACTGTACACCAACACACTACTTACAGCACACTAACACATTACACTTACTCAGTTACTGTACACCGACACACTACTTACAGCACACTAACACATTACACTTACTGAGTTACTATACACCGACACGCTACTTACACTACACTAACACATTACACTTACTGAGTTACTGTACACCAACACACTACTTACAGCACACTAACACATTACACTTACTGAGTTACTGTACACCGACACGCTACTTACACTACACTAACACATTACACTTACTGAGTTACTTTACACCAACACACTACTTACAGCACACTAACACATTACACTTACTGAGTTACTGTACACCAACACACTACTTACACTACACTAACACATTACACTTACTGAGTTACTGTACACCAACACACTACTTACAGTACACTAACACATTACACTTACTGAGTTACTGTACACCAACACACTACTTACAGTACACTAACGCATTACACTTACTGAGTTACTGTACACCAACACACTACTTACAGCACACTAACACATTACACTTACTGAGTTACTGTACACCAACACACTACTTACAGTACACTAACGCATTACACTTACTGAGTTACTATACACCAACACACTACTTACAGTACACTAACACATTACACTTACTGAGTCAATGTACACCAACACACTACTTACAGTACACTAAAACATTACACTTACTGAGTTACTGTACACCAACACACTACTTACAGTACACTAACGCATTACACTTACTGAGTTACTGTACACCAACACACTACTTACAGCACACTAACACATTACACTTACTGAGTTACTGTACACCAACACGCTACTTACAGCACACTAACGCACTACACTTACTGAGTTACTGTACACCAACACGCTACTTACAGTACACTAACACATCACACTTACTGAGTTACTGTACACCAACACACTACTTACAGCACACTAACGCACTACACTTACTGAGTTACTGTACACCAACACGCTACTTACAGTACACTAGCACTTTTACAATCTTTTTTTCTGAATATGATTTTGTGGATATTAAAAATAAGATCCAATTCCATAAAGAATGGTAAAACTAAAGTTTAGTAAATCACATGGACAAAAAACAAAGACACCTAAAGACCACCTGGAAGACCCCAACACAGTGATCAGCATTACTGCTCACCAGCAAAACCAGCATATATTGTGTTTGATCTGCTAGACCAGCAAAAACCAGCCAAGCCCAGCTTTTCTTTCAGCATAGAGACCACCAATACTGCCCCCATCAAACAAACAGCCCTTAGGCCGTTCGTCTTTGAGAGAAAGGAGAACATCAAGCTCCACAGTTAGTTCAGGTCTGAGAACATCCACCGGTGTTTCTCTCCATCCCTCCACTGTGAGAAGGCACCTCAGTGTTATGGAGGTCTGAAAGGAGGTGTAGCTGTTCAAGACGCTCTTCGCTGAGAAAAGGGAATAGACCAAAACAGGAAACCCCTGTTCTTAATGTACGCTCTGACTCGAAATGAAACAAATAAAGAAAAAATGCAATAAAAAAAAGCTTTTAAAAAATATGATTTTAATATTTAATAATGTAATAAGCCTGAACCTAAACCTTGTTTCACTCTGGCTCTTAAAACCGAGAGAGTCTGTGCTCCTCGGTCTTTAAAACGTATGTAAAACAAACACGCACACACACACACACACACACACACACACGCACGCGCGCATGCACGCTCACACAAACAATGTGCCTCTAAATAGCAGTCAGAAAAAGAGAAGTGTGAAAAGAGCAGTGAGATGTTGAGTGCAGAGAAGCTTGCAGCGCGTGCAGGACTGCGCAGTTTCAAGCCCGAGCGCTGGAGACTGCACAGCCCTGCAGCCCTGAGGAATACCTCCGCAGGAGGAAGAGGTCCATCGCTGCCCTAGCTGAAAAGAGGACAGGACAGTAAACACAGAAAGGTGGGAGAGGGTCAGCAGAACTCGGCTGGTAGGTAATGGCACATGGCCACAGACGGCATCATCTGCTGAAGGCTATTATTATTCATGGATAGTGCTAATATCTATGTCGTCATTGTCCAGAGAAAACCCAGTACCTCTTTAGTGCAGGTCTTAGTCTTCGTCACAGCTAGTGTGAAAATCTCACGTGGATTGGACCAATAGAAACGCTCCATATTAGCGCGTGGGAAATCCCGTTAGGTGAAGTTACACTGAGAGTAGTGAAGGTTTTGCCCTCCCCTGTAAAGTTACTGGAATACTGGAGGCCCCTGATTTCCTGTGGATGGTGGAGATAGGCATATATGCGTATGTTGGGGAAAGCTATGATGGGAAAGAAGAGGCAGGATGGGAGCTGTACTGGTTCCTACACGGTTCTTGACCTGGATATTAGGTTCCAAGAACAGAGCTTCAAATGCTATGCATTAAAAGCACACAGCAGAAACGGTCTTTACATGACGCCGTTAAAGGAGAACCATTTTTAAAACGCGGAGATGAGGACGTCTAAAGAACCATACTGTGTTGCTTTGGCACTGAACCTTTGTGCAAAGGTTCTATTAACCTGTAAATGTTTTTTCAAGCATGTTCATTTACATGCAAACAGAGAGGAGCTCTTCCAATGCATCCCTAAAGGTCCTTAGTGAAATGTTCTTCTGGGAACCAGAGGTGGTTCTTCTGTGGCATCGCTTAAAGGAACCCTTTTTCAGAGCCATGGATCCTTTACTGAGGAACTATGTTCTTTAGGGAACAAGAGGTGGTTGTTTTATGGCATTGCTCAAGGAACCCATTGTGGGACCTTTTTAAGTGCATAGAACCTTTAGTGAAATGTTCTTGTGGGAACCAGAGGTGGTTCTTCTGTGGTATCGCCTAAAGGAACCCTTTGTGGCACCTCTTTAACAGCATAGAACCTTTAGTGAAATGTTCTTGTGGGAACCAGATGTGGTTCTTCTGTGGCATCGCTTAAAGGAACCCTTTTTCAGAGCCATGGATCCTTTACTGAGAAACTATGTTCTTTAGGGAACAAGAGGTGGTTCTTTTATGGCATTGCTCAAGGAACCCATTGTGGCAGCATTTATAGAGCCATAGAACCTTTAATGAAATGTTCTTCTGGGAACCAGAGGTGGTTCTTCTGTGGTATAGTTTAAAGAAACCCTTTGTGGCAGCTTTTATAGAGCTATAGAACCTTTAATGAAATGTTCTTTATGTAACCAGAGGTGGTTCTTTTATGGAATTGCTCAAGGAACCCTTTTTTATAGCCATGGATCCTTTACTGAGGAACTATGTTCTGTATACAGTGCGAGTCTCCAGGCCTGTGATTTAACAGGGCAATAAAAGTGCTCTGCAGCAGCAGGTGCACTCTGACTGTTCATAACAGCTTATGAAAGTAGCGGTGTACAGTAACTCAGTAAGTGTAATGTGTTAGTGTACTGTAAGTAGTGTGTCGGTGTACAGTAACTCAGTAAGTGTAATGTGTTAGTGTACTGTAAGTAGTGTGTTGGTGTACAGTAACTCAGTAAGTGTGATGTGTTAGTGTACTGTAAGTAGCGTGTTGGTGTACAGTAACTCAGTAAGTGTAATGTGTTAGTGACCTGTAAGTAGCGTGTTGGTGTACAGTAACTCAGTAAGTGTAATGTGTTAGTGCACTGTAAGTAGTGTGTTGTGTACAGTAACTCAGTAAATGTAATGTGTTAGTGTACTGTAAGTAGTGTGTTGGTGTACAGTAACTCAGTAAGTGTAATGTGTTAGTGTACTGTAAGTAGCGTGTTGGTGTACAGTAACTCAGTAAGTGTAATGTGTTAGTGCACTGTAAGTAGTGTGTTGTGTACAGTAACTCAGTAAATGTAATGTGTTAGTGTACTGTAAGTAGTGTGTTGGTGTACAGTAACTCAGTAAGTGTAATGTGTTAGTGTGCTGTAAGTAGTGTGTCGGTGTACAGTAACTCAGTAAGTGTAATGTGTTAGTGTGCTGTAAGTAGCGTGTTGGTGTACAGTAACTCAGTAAGTGTGATGCGTTAGTGTGCTGTAAGTAGTGTGTTGGTGTACAGTAACTCAGTAAGTGTGATGTGTTAGTGTACTGTAAGTAGTGTGTTGGTGTACAGTAACTCAGTAAGTGTGATGCGTTAGTGTGCTGTAAGTAGTGTGTTGGTGTACAGTAACTCAGTAAGTGTAATGCGTTAGTGTGCTGTAAGTAGTGTGTTGGTGTACAGTAACTCAGTAAGTGTAATGCGTTAGTGTGCTGTAAGTAGTGTGTTGGTGTACAGTAACTCAGTAAGTGTAATGTGTTAGTGTACTGTAAGTAGCGTGTTGGTGTTCAGTAACTCAGTAAGTGTAATGTGTTAGTGTGCTGTAAGTGGCGTGTTGGTGTTCAGGAGGAGTATCTTACCTTGGGGATTTCTACATTAACTCAGCTACATGGCTTGTGTAATTCATCCTCCACTAGGCGAAGGTCCATGCCATCCAGAGATGGAGTGAGGGAGTAAGGGAGTGAGTGAGGCAGGGAAAGCTAAACGGTCCAGCCATGGAAACAGAGCTCTCCTGGTGGTTGCCAGGAGACAGGCAGTGATAAACATGCTGGGAAGAGCCATCATGAGTGTGTATGCGTGTGCGTATGTGTGTCTGAGTGGAGCTTACAGCCTCACACTCTGCAGCACCATTTGATGCTAGCGCGAAGCTAGAAACCATTTCAGATCATCTTTAAAACACGACTTCATTTATTTAATGCTCTGCGTGGTTCTCCTTCTCGGTGGGACTGCAGAACGTGATGATGGCGTTAAGCTTCCCGTTCTATTGATGGTTATGAGCAGTGTTAATGCACATACATTAGGCTAATGCTAATATGTACACTCGTGTCTCTTGAGGAAGAGCATAATAGGTTTTGATTATATTAAGACAGTCAGCTGGGAGCGCTCGCTGATCTCTGCCATCGACTCAAGCCCCTTGAGATTTCCATGTGCCAAAGTGGCATCTTTCTTACATATGGTGACATTTGTGTAAGTGTAGTTTGGTTGCTGATCTTCAGTGGTTATGCATCTGGTGCGTTTGGCATCAAGGCAGGCCTAATATATATATATATATATATATATATATATAAAATTATATTTATAAATATAATTACCATTTTATTCAGTTTTTCAGTTTTCAATGAATGGACCAATAGAAATAGCCCCAAAACTGCTTGGTAAGACATCTGGTTCTACTGACTTAAATTTTAAGTATACATGCATCGCTGCTGTAGAGCATATTTATTTATTTATTTATTTATTATACATATGTTTTACTTGTATGCATCATTTGTTTGAACACAGCAGCTGCTACATATAATAATGAAAACAATAATATCAATAATAATAATAACAACAACAAAAATAATAATAATAATAATAATAATAATAATAACGTTTATAGAGCATATATTTAATACAGTTTGTATATATATATATATATATATATATATATATATATATATATATAATATTTTTTTGTTTACATATATATATATATATACACCATGTTAATATACCATATACATGGATCATCTATATTATACCATCCTTTAGCATATAAAACTTAAAAATTAATTCATAATTTATAAAATGAAATCATGTGCCCTGCTGATGTGCATTTGAAAGGTAATTGCTGAAGGTATTGAGGAACTCTGGGACTATGTCTAAACAATATCCACTTCTGGTTGTTCTAATGTGTGTACTGTTTTTCTGTGGTCATCTATTTCCTTTGGTGCCTTTTCTGCCTTTTACAGAGTGTGTATATGTATATATGGTATGTATATGTATATGTATATGTATATATGATCATGGTAAGACATTAATTATGAGTAATTTGCACACGCTTTAGGTCAATGAGCAATTTTCTGAATTTAGTAGCATATATCACGTGGCACTCTAAGCTCAATGGCATAGTAAGAGCTAGTCACTGATAAGAGACAACCTTAACTGCATTTTTATTTATTACTATGACTGAAGAAAAATGCTGGTTGATGTTTTTTCTCACTTCACTCCTGAAAACAAAAATGCTGAGTAATTGGGAGGTGGGGGGGGAGCCACTGCCAGGCTGCGAATTCATGTAAACAGCTGTGCATAAATTCTACCTGAGACCAAGGTTTCATTTCCTCTCTAGTTCCTCCTATATATAGCGTGGCATGCATAAGCATCCAGCCCCCTTAAAAGTCAACAAATTACAAATGACACTTGCAGATATTGTTTCAGCCGGTAGTTTTATTGCAGACAAATATGCTTACAAGGCAAGTTTTAAAGTCAAAAGTCATTATCTGTCAGCAAAATAAATAAATAAATAAAACAGAATATGCTGTCTCGGGCTAGGACTTTGTAGAACAACATTTTGCTGGAATTTAAATCAGTGTTGGGGTACGTTCTACCAGCTCTGCAGTCTGTCTGAGCAAGATGTTTGCCTGATCTTAGTGGTGGTGTGTTCCAGATGGTCCAGGGTTGGTTGAATGACACCTGCTGACAGTTACACAGATTCTGAATGGCACTGAGATCTGGAACTGGGCTTGGATATTGTAAAACATGGGCATTCTCGATGGCCACCCTCTCCAGTGTGGCTTTAGTTTCTCAGCTGACCTTTCCTAACCGTATTGTCCACCATCCATCCATCCTTAAGAGTTAACAAGCTGCCTAGTCCCCACTGGCTTCACCCCCTAGGGGAGCTGCCACCACCATGCTTCGCTGTAGGATAATGGTTGTTAGAGAATGAGCAGTGTTAAGTGTTTGGCCACACACCCACGTCTCATCTGACCCCCCCACCCCCGTACAGGCCATGTGTATGCAGAGCTTTTGACACTGTTGACTGGCGCACTCCAGTCTCAGCCACTGAACTCTGTAGCTACCTCAAAGTGAACGTTGGTCCCCTTCTAGCTCGGATGCTGAGATTTGAGGGACGGCCTGGTCTAGGCAGTACCTGAATGGTTCATTCAGCTTCTATCTGATCTCTCAAGTGATTCAACAGTGCTCACTGGAGTCACAGCTTTCTCTCAGATCCACAGTTTAATCAATGGGTCTTTATCCAGAAAGAAAAATGATTGACAGGTAGAGGCCAATTCCAAGCCAACTGTGTCATCATTAGGCCAATATCCCTGGACAAAATAAAGTCTTCCTTTACAGAATCAATATTAGTTTTAACCTGTGATGGACAGACGACCTGTCCAGGTTGTTTCCCTCCAGTGAGCGCTGGGATAAGCTTCAGCACCCCCAATGACCCAGAAGGATAAGCAACACATGACCAAACATGGAGGGAGAGGGCAAGATCGGAGTCAAGGCACAGGCTAAGGTCAGAACCAGGGTAGTCAGGCAGCGAGGTCACCAGAGTAGAAGGGACAGACAAAGGGATTAGTCAGAGGAACAAAAGGAGATAGAAAGCCAGAGAGTAGATAAACACAGGAGAACCGCTCAGAAATGCAAACCGGGTTTGGCAGAACTTCACAATGAGGGAGTGTGTGGGTGAAGCTTATATGCAGGTGCTGAATTGGCATCAGCTGGGCTAAATCTCAGGAGACCTAGAGCGGAGCTGATTGGGCGACGGGGGACATGTGGGTGTGACATTATCGAGCAATGCCCTCTGGGAAGTTGAGTCCGGAGGAGCAGTTGAGCCGGGAAATGTATAAGTGTCATTTGTAATCCTGGATCTCAAGGGAGCTATACATTTGTGCAAAGCACTGCACTGGTACTAGGCAGTGGGACCCACAGCTTCTGCTCAAGGCTGCCTAATAGGCTCCTAATTGATTGGCTGTATAGTTCAGGAAATGATATTTAACCTTTAACCTCTTAAGCTTTCTTTAAACATAAAAATAATATGAAACTCATTTATTATCAAAACGGTTATTTAAAGAGCTGGCTATATCTAGATTTCACCTACAGTGGCTCTTCTATGGCATCCAATGAACCATTTTTGGCACACTAAGGCACCATTCTATATTGTACCATTGTACCAAACCAGCATTTAATAAACCATAGCGGTGTTTCTCAACCCTGGTCCTGGAGGAACCCTGCCCTGCACTCTTTAGTGGGTTCCCTTCTTTAACACATCCCCTACAACTCTCATAGGGCCTGTTAATGAGCTAATGAGGTGGGTTGGGAGCAGGGAAGCACTGAAATGTGCAGGACCAGGATTGGGAAGAATGAAATACAGAGCCAGCTGAGATTCACTTCTATGCACTGCATCCCCTAGAAGAGTGGTGCCCAGCGTTTTTGTCTTACCATCTCATTAACATGATTGTGCATTATGGAGAAAAGAGGTTTCACTGCTTTGGCACTGTATGCATCTGTTGTCTCCCCTATCCAGGTTTGCCGGCCATGGGGAACCTCATTAAGGTCCTTGGCAAGGATTTAGAGAACTGTCCGCATTTTTTTCTGGACTTCGAAAGTAAGTGTCTGCTGCTGTGCAGTGTGTCGGTGCTGTGTTAGTGTGTGCGTGTGTGTCTGTGTAAGAGTTTGGGGTGGATGTACTGAGGTGGGTGTGGAACAAAAACACATACACAAGGATGACTGGCAGTGTGATGGGCTGGAGGATGAGTGCTTGCTCTGGGAGAAGAACGTGTCTAGAGTCAGACGGGAGCAGAGAAGAAGAAGAAGAGTTTGAATGGTCTACCATGACATCACCCAGAAAGCCCCAGCTCTCCTGATCTCTACAACACTATGTAGTCCATTCCATCCACACCCTGCACCCTGTACGTCCCCCTGATGCCACGCACGCACACAAACAGGCACCACACACATCTCCCTGACCCTCCATCACCCACACGCCTCTCCCTTCTCTCTCTTCCAGGGGGCTCATGGGGAATCTCCTGAAAGTGCTGGCTTGCGCCGAACTTGAGCATGGCCCAATAGTTTTCCTTGACTTTGAACGTGAGATCATCAGCTTCTTATTTTTGAGTTTTCTTTCTTTTTTTTTTCTCTTCTGTTTTTGGAACATTGCTCCTCCCCATTCGCTGTCATCTAAGGTTTCATTTCCTTTTCTCCCCTCCTTCCCTCTATTCCTCTATTCGTGCATAAATCAGACATTCAAGAGTCTCGCTGTGTCCTCATCATCTGTGTCCCTTGATTTGGTCTCCAGGTCTAGCTTCTCTAAACCGTTACACTGGGAGCTAAACGCCTGCACAGTAGCCTCCATCTAACTTTCTTCCTCCGCACCTTTCCTCTATGCCTTCTTTTGCAATGTCATCTGTTCATACCATGCGGATGTGGCGTGTGTCAGCGGGCGACTGAGAGAAGAGAGCATGTTGAATGGCTTGTGTATGAACTGAGGAAGTGGGAATGGAGAGCTGAGTCTCCATTTCTCTCTGTTCTCTTTTTGTTTTTTTTTAACTCTCCTTAACTCCTTAACCTTTCTCTCCTTCCCAAGTAACCACTCTTTGTCCGATACCTGCACTCCTCTGCCAGCTCCACCTCTAACACCTCCACCTCTCTGGTGCTCCACCAGCTAAACCTGCATGTGTAGCCAGTGAGCTCAGCGGCAGGCTGTCGTCCACTCAGGCTTCATGCCGTCCTGCTAAAGCGCCATTCATTAATTATGATAATGTCGTGTACCAGCTAATGCCTTGTCCCCGACTATTAGAACCAATTATGACAAACTGGATTGTAAACGTCCCCATGAACATCTGTCACATTCGTAACTCTGTGTTCCGGCCACAGTTCCGCTTTCCTCATGGCTGCTGTGGACAAGCTTTTCAGAATGTCGGCAAAAATCCCATCCATGCTAATCACCCACTAGCACACAGCTAGTTTTGGGAAACTATAGAAACATAGGGGGCTTTATGGTCCGATATATAGACCGTATGTAGTCTAGTGAGACTATGGTCTTGGAACTCTACAACTGACTGTACAGGTCAGCATGCTGGTGTATTGACTATCTATCATACCCATTAAGTTGACTTGCCAAGTTCTTGTTGGAATTTTCCAGTTCCACCTTAAGTGGCCCATTTAAGGTGGAACTAAAGAAACCTAAACAACCTGACATATAAAAAAATTACTTCAGCTTCATAGTTTTAATGCCAGTAGGGCTAAAAGGTGAATCTTTGAAATACTGCAGATGCAATTCAAGAGTGCAATTTTTTAAATTGCCCAATTGCCAAAAAATGCACTACATTTTAAGTGGGTGATTTTAAGAGCTTGTAAACTGTTCTGACCTATCAGATCCGACAAAAGCTACCTGTGTTGTGACATCACAACCACCGCTTACTTTCGGTCTGGCACACTACATTCAGAGGTCAAGCCTTAAGCCAGAATGGTGCATATTGTCGCTGTCTAATGGAAAACATGTATCTCCATTTTTGTTGATTTTTACTCTTATGCCTCATTCGATCACATGAGCTGCTGTTTACTATGTGTGGAAATTTCCTGAAGAACCAAGAGACCAAGAGAAATGGCCCAGAACGGCTTGGAAAGACGTCTGGTTCCATTGACATCCATTCAAATTAAATGAGGTTTTTGCCCTTATCTATAAAGTTGCCATTTTTGAGATACCTGTTTTTCATTGGACAGCAGCGATATTCAGGTCTTCTTGGCTCAAAAATCAGTCTGAAAAAACAAAATGAGTTCAGTCCTAGTGTTTTTGAAGGTTAAACTGTCAAAGTATCCTACCTGGAGTTAGTTGTACGGAGCTAACACTACCTTGTGCCCTGTAGTTCCTCATTAGCTTGGACTGTATTTGTGCCAGCACTCTCTAAAGCTTGTCCAACTTAGCAACAGTAGCTACAAATGGCTGCATCTGTGGGCGGAGCATAGGCCGACCCCAGAAACTACCATTTTGTAAAGAGAGTATGAAGTTGATAGACACTTATGTTGTAAAGCCAATAGCAGGAAGTGGACCGCAGCCTTCACTGCTCTGTACTGGACAGGAGAATGGTCACCTCTGTCACGGCTCTCGTCTTCGCTTCTCAGTTTCCAAAAGGATTTGTCAGCCTAATAGGCCAACAGGAAATTGTTGCTGTAAATAAAAGCCTGTTTGACGTTATAAAGCACTTTTAAGCACGGTTGTAAGTCGCTCTGGATAAGAGCGTCTGCTAAATGCCTTAAATGTAAATGTAAATGTACTTTTACAGCTATAGAAATATTAATAATCCCCCAGAACCGCGGGTAATCTTGAAAGTTTCTGCATAGTGCTTCTATAATATGAACATTATCCCGTGACACGAATACATAAACTACAGAACAGGAACAGCTAATGACGTCAAAGCGACACAAAGGACAGCGATGCTAGCCAAACACTTGGGGACCTTCACAGACAGATGATTTGTATCGCCCAACTGTCGAGTTAGCCTTCCACAAAGATCAAATGCAAACATAATTAAATAAAACAAAATAGAGAATAAAGAAAATAGAGCCTGAGGTGGGATGGCTGGGAGGATCCCATTGGCAACAATGTTCAGCCTCACTGTGTGTGTATACAGGCCTGGGGCAAGCACGGCTGCATGTTTGCTCAGCTGATGGCACAATGGCTGTTAGCCACAAACATGTGCAAGTGTATCCATCCAAACAGGCACAGATGGAGGAAAAGACAAAAGGGAGCGAGAGAGCGAGCAAGCGAAGGAGAGAGAGAGAGAGAGAGGCAGAGAGGCAGAGAGAGATAGAGAGAGAGAGAGAGAGAGAGGCAGAGAGAGGCAGGGAGAGAGAGAGAGAGTGAGAGAGAAAGAGAGAGGCAGAGAGAGAGAGAGAGTGAGAGAGAGAGAGAGAGAGAGTGAGAGAGAGAGAGAGAGGCAGAGAGAGAGAGAGAGAGAGAGAGAGAGAGAGAGAGATAGAGATAGAGAGAGATAGAGAGAGAGTGAGAGAGAAAGAGAGAGGCAGGGAGAGAGAGAGAGAGAGAGAGAGAGAGTGAGAGAGAGAGAGAGGCAGAGAGAGAGTGAGAGAGAGAGAGAGAGAGAGAGAGAGAGAGAGAGAGAGAGAGAGGCAGAGAGAGAGAGAGAGAGAGAGAGAGAGAGAGAGAGAGAGAGAGAGAGAGAGAGAGAGAGAGTGAGAGAGAGAGAGAGAGAGAGAGAGAGAGAGAGAGAGAGAGAGAGAGAGAGAGAGAGAGAGAGAGAGAGAGAGAGTAATTACACCAGGCTATATTAAAGGGAGAGCAGAGCTGAACATTACATCTGACCTCTCTAATGCAGCGCATGGGTTTATTAGCACAGTGTACTTTCTGCACACACGTGCCCCCACATTTAAATGCTCTGGGATTCAGGAAGTCGTGACTTAACACCATGTAGGGGGGGTTCAGTGCTGAAAAACTTTTCAGCGACTTCAAACCTCTTCCTTTTCCCAGACATACATGAAGACGAGACATTACGAATAGAGCTGCATACAGCCATATGCAAAAGTTTTAATACCCCCACTCAAAAAACATGTTTTAATACGTCCCCTTTAAAGAGAAGACACAGGAAACCGTATTTTAAAAATGTGTGTAGGATAACAAACTTGAGTGTGCTATTAAACATCCACCAAAACTCAAAAGAAGAACATGAGAAAAACTCTAAAGCCGCTAAATCAGACCAATCTCAGAACGGTGTGGGCGTGGCTAACAAGCAGCTTGATTGACAGCACCCTGTTCAATACTCCAAACTCAAATCACCATCCAGTTTTTATGTGACGATAACTGGAGGAAAAATGTCCTAGATGAGCAGACATGCAGGTAGACAGACGGATGAACGAATTAATGAACTTCATAGTTTTAATACGATGTAGCGCACTCAGTAGTTGGGTGAAGGCTTCCAGGGAGGGATATGCAACAGGGGGTTAGCTGCTCCCCCGACCTCCATAAAGAAATCCAGGCGAGAGACACAGCCGTTCGGAGTACTGGACCATTTACTGGGCAGAGGAGCACCCACACCTCGTGGTTACAATCCCAGACAACACTGCAGGAGAACATACAGGTTACAAACCCCGCCCCCGTAACTATTCCACGTGCCGTACTTATATAACCGTTAGCGTTGTACTCTCTCTCGCGCGCGCATGACATACAGCGCGCATACGCTCAAAATGCCGGCACTTAAAGTGACCGTTACAACGAGTAGGGTTAAAAGGTGAATCTTTGAAATAATGCAGTTGCAATTCAAGAGCGCAATTTTTAAAATTGCCCAAATTTGTTGGGTTTTTTTTTGTTTTTTATTATAGCCAAAAAATGCACTGCACAGGAGGATATATGAAATATCCATATTACACATCATTGTGACATTGAGTATTCTTCACCTGGCTTAGGGAAAGTCATCTCCGTAGTTGTCTGATTACGTCACAGATAAGCTTGATTAAAACCCAGTGTTAGCCCGAAACCTGCTCTGGGTGATTAAGTCCCCCCTGAATAGGAGACAAAGCAGTGCAGCTAGACTGGACACTTTTACGCCTATGTGTCCAACCAAGGCCCTATTAGTCACGCCCAACCCAGCCTCCCTATGGTCTGGGCTCATCCACTCATCTCCCCAGATTCCCCCGAGAGCTATTTCAACTCCCAACAAATCCTCCAATACACTCCAACAAAACCTAAATCCTCCTCATGTATTCCCGACTCGGAATAACACCGCAGTCATTACCAAACTAATATGCACGGATTTAGAGAACCCAGCTCTCCATGCCTTTGGACGGACTTCACTCTCTCTCTCTCTCTCTCTCTCTCTCTCTCTCTCTCTCTCTCTCTGTCATTGGGTGCCAAAGCCTGAGATGATAATCCAATATTAACACCAAAATTAGCTCACAGTGAGAATTCTTACACTCCCTCTTCGCTCAGATCGGACTTTAAAAGTAGCCTCCGTCTCCGATCAGTGCCAGAAACGGGGCGTGTTATTTGGTTTACTGCCATCGACATGAATCGATGCTAATGTAACTACAAGGCTGGTTAAAGCCGAAGCTATTGGCTGCCAGTGAGAAAAGAAGCAACGAGAGCCCGTGTCTGACAGAGGTGATAAATAATCCAGGTGGCCAGAGGAACCTTAACCGGAAAGGACATTGGCTGTCTTTGACTTGAATACATATTCCCATTGACTTCCATCAATCCTGACGCTCCGACCCTCCTCCTCCAGATGCCCAGCCTACGGAGGCGGAGACAGCCGTGTGGAACCAGGTCAGCGCAGTGCTGGAGGAGGCCCACGGGATCCTAGCAGAGTTACAGTCCTACAATGGAGCGGGGCAAGAGATAAGAGAGGTGAGGAGTATCTGGAAATCCGAGATCCATTCCACTTGATATGCATATGCTCGGATGCTGGCACAGCATGAGCGGGTACATGGTGGTACCACTGCTGACCGGGTCTTTGGGTCATTGGACTGGCCAGTTGTATCATAGTCTTGACCGGTAGCCAGCTTTCATTCTCTAAACATGATTTGTTTTTGGTCTTCCCTCCAGGCTATCCAGAACCCCAATGACCTCCAGCTACAGGAGAAAGCCTGGAATGCTGTGTGCCCCCTAGTGGCCAAGCTGAAACGGTTCTATGAATTTTCACTCAGGTTAGGTGAGTGGGCAGCATGGATTTTATTGGACTGGAATGACAACAGATAGCACAGGGCACAAATCGGGTACCGCAATTTACGTTTGCACCTCAGTCCTACTAACCTTCTGACGTATGGTTACGGCTCTTGTACATCCGTGTCTATGCATGTCTATTGTATTGTGTCTACTGTATGTTTGTCTTTGCATTACTACTAATTGATCTATTTGGAATCACTGCACTGCAGAAGTAGCCTGATAGTGGTTCGTTAGCCTGTACCACCCTGTATTGGTACACACATCATCAAAACAAGTTGCACCCAGAAGGAATCAACCCACAGGAATGAACCTTGATGGGTAGACTCAGATTCAAGTTTAATGCATGGCTGCACCTTATGACCGCACCAGCCCAACTGTATAGGGTCGCCATGTTGATGGGTATTCCATTGTGATTGATGGTGTTGTGTTGGTGGTATCCTTTACAACTGAAGTATGCCTCAGAGTAGAGTCTGAAAGCAGCTGTTGGAAGGCCCTAGACGCCACACTGACAGATGCTACTTCTGTTTGTGTAGCTCTGCAAATATTGTCCATATCAGTCTAAATTAATTATCATTAATTGATCCTGGTAACCTTCATTTTCCTTCCCAACAGCAGTCATGTATACTCCTTCCTGTGGGATCATAAATATCGGATATCAGTATCGGTCGATACTTACCGATTCGGTATCAGTATCGGAGCAATAACGGTTGTATCGAGCCATCTCTCGATTAAAGGATAAGTGGGTTTGCCAGCCAAGGCCTTGAGCCAACATGGCTGCAGCGCGCAGGGCAGCATTGGTGCGGATGAAAGAGCGCAGGCAGCTGCTTTCCCCTTCGCTGCGGCTGACCTCGCAGCAGCGTCGCCATGGTTACAGCAGCGGGCAGAGCCTCGGCTTCCGCCCTCCTTGCACGCCAAGTATTCAGCAGATTCGCAGGGTGATAACTGCTGGCCTGACTCTTCTTCTGTGGCGGTGCTGACTTGGATTCAGCGTGCTGTTACAGCCAGTAAAGCCGTTCTAAAGCCTTTCCCCACCGGGAGACCATCTGACTCAGGAGAAATTTAACACACAAGTCAATGAAATGATGACTTTAGAGGGAAAAAAGACAGAAACACACACGTACACTGCAGCCTTCTCAACACATCCTGGTGTCCGTCCCTCCCATCGCCGCATTTCCGGTCCCCAGCTAACGGCTCCGGAGAGTCGAGTTTCCTAGCAGGTCTCTGGATAAAACATATCAGCTTGTTATTTATGGAAGCGCTGCTGCATATTTCATGAGGAGGAGGGATAGCTCCTCCAGAGACATGCTAAAGCCTACTAATGACATTAATAAACAGCTCAGCTCTGATGACTGCGCTCACAAGCCTTCGCTGCAGATGTATGGCTGCATTGCAGAGAAAACATTTATGATTTATATCATCTATATGATTCACCCTCTGAAACCCTCAGAAATTGTAGTTTACGTTGTCCCTCCTTTTAAACTGACCCACTGGACGAGGATGAGTATTGTAGTTCTGCATATTTTCCTTTGAGGTGGATTTGGGGAGAATTAATGCGGAACTGGGGTTTGAAGTAGGGTTGCACAGCAAGGGCCTCATTTAGAATCTTGCAGGAAGGGTAGTGGGTTTTAGGGTATTCCCAAATAGTTGCTATGGCATTCCAGAAGCGCTAGAGTGATGCTAAGTGGTTGCTACGGTATCCCAGGTTGTTGCTAGGGTAATGCTAGGGTAATTGCTATGGTAACCCTGATGGTTGCTAGGGTGATGCTAGGTGGTTGCTTTGGTATCCTAGGTGGATGTTTGAATGATGCTAGGTGGTTGTGATGGTATCAAAGGTGGATGCTAGGAGGATGCTAGGTGGTTGCTTTGTTATCCCAGGTGGTTGCTAGGGTAATGTTAGGGTAATTGCTATGGTAACCCAGGTGTTTGCTAGGGTGAGGCTAGGTGGTTGCTTTGGTATCCTAGGTGGATATTTGAATGATGCTAGGTGGTTGCTTTGTTATCCCTGGTGGTTGCTAGGATGATGCTGGTGAATGCTTGGATGATGCTAGGTGGATGCTAGGTGGTTACTATGGTATTCTAGGTGGATGTTAGAATGATGCTGGGTGGTGAATGCTTGGATGATGCTAGGATGATGTTAGGTAGTTGCTATGGTATCCTAAATAGATGACAGAATGATGCTAGGTGGTTGCTATGGTATTCCAGGTGGTAGCTCGGACAATGCTAAGTGGTTCCTATGGTATCCTAGATGGGTGACAGGGTGATGCTAGGTGGTTGCTTTGGTATCCCAGGTGGATGCTAGGACAATGCTAAGTGGTTCCTATGATATCCTAGATGAATGCTAGGATGATGTTAGGTGGTTGCTATGGTATCCTAGATGGATGCTAGGGTGATGTTAGGTGATTGCTATGGTATCCTAGGTGAAAGCTAGTGTGATGCTAGGTGGTTGGTAGGGTGGTGCTGTGGTTTCTCACATGGTTGATAGGCTTTTTCACCCCACTCATTCCCACTTCATTCCCCCAAATCTTTTCTCATACATCTGTATTCACCCTCTGTCTGAAATGCTGTTAGAGCTCCTGTGCTTTAAGCTCCAAGTCCTGGTTAGACCAGTGTGCTCTGATTGGTGAGCAATAGCAGCATTCTGCTTCAACTCCTGCCCCTATATGCAGCTGCTGAGAGTTGTGTTACAAGATGATGTCACCTTGTAACAGAGAAAGCAGCTGGAGGCAGCTGAGAAAAGTGGTTTCTGTGGGAGAGAGTTCATGTACTGCATTGCAGACCATGGTTTAGCTTGATCGCTAAACATATCAGGAATTACGAAAGAAAGCACAGCTTAATGCTCACTTCAAATTTGTGCCAACAGGAAGCAGATATGTTTGAATCTGGCATACTGAGAAATTCAGAATATCACTGTTTATTCAAGAAGCCTTGAAGTGTTTCCTCTGTAACCCTGCCCATTCTACAAGCCACGAGTCGTAGGAAACCAAAGCTACCAGTGAGCTCACTTCAACCTCCGTGTGATACAGTTGTGTTTGCTGTTCCTCTTTCCAGAGAATGCCCTGCGCAGCCTGTTGGAGGCCCTGACGAGCCCTCCGTATGCCCCCATGCAGCATCTGGAGCGAGAGCAGGCTCTGGCTAAGCAGTTTGCAGAGATCCTGCACTTTACCCTCAGCTTTGACGAGCTCAAGGTAAGACGCGGACACATGGGCTTTTGTCTTGGGAGATGTGTGAGGTTAGCAGATGTCCTGAATGAGTTGTATCGCCTCTCCTAGATGACAAATCCAGCCATCCAGAATGACTTCAGTTACTACAGGAGGACCATTAGCAGGAACCGGCTGAACAATCAGCAGGTAACTTTGTCAGTGCTGCGCCAGAACGGGACGTCTTCCTGACGTCCGTGTTTCTGCTGAGCTGGACAGAGTTATGCAAATGAGTCGTGTGTGGAGCTTCAGAACCTGCAAACTAACCAATATTTGTACTTACTGCAGCTAGAGGCAGAGAATGAGGTCAATAACGAGATGGCCAATCGGATGTCGCTCTTCTACGCGGAAGCCACGCCTATGCTGAAAACCTTGAGCAATGCCACGACCAAGTTTGTGTCAGAGGTGAGTAGAAACGTCATCTCGTACAGCACTGCTCCAGAGGAATGGCATGTTTGTCCATTATGGCTAACAGTCAATTAAGAAACCTGAACGCTGTCGCCCTCTAGGGGCCGTCGCTGGCATTGCATTAACCCTGTGTGGTATATTATTACAGAACAAGACATTGCCCATTGAGGACACCACAGATTGCCTGAGCACTATGGCCTGTGTGTGCCGGGTCATGCTCGAGACTCCGTAAGTTCCTACATACTTGACTGTTTCTGTATGACGTGTCTCAAAGGGGTAACTGACATGGCTCTGCTTTATTTGTGCAGGGAGTACCGGTGCCGTTTCACCAACACAGACACCATGCTGTTCTGCATGCGTGTGATGGTGGGCGTCATTATCCTCTATGATCACGTTCACCCTGTGGGTGCCTTCGCTAAAACCTCCAAGATCGATGTAAGAGACTGAATCCTCATTTATTTCCATTCTGGCTGCGTTCACATTACAAGCCGCTTTGCCAAGTTTTGCCCAGATATTATTTCCTCAGGTCTTTTAATTAACCACATCCCCGTGAGCACATCTTATGCCCTGAAAAGGTCTGCATGCAGATGCTCAAAATCAATAGCAGCACTCGAATAATCCACATGCACCAACAAGAGAATACGTATTGATGAGGCAATCCATCACAACAAGATGAGCAGCTTTAATGGCAAAACCCTATTCTAATATGACTTTTATTTAAAGACTCTTGTATCATATGTATACAATATAGAAGCAGATAAGAAAAAGGGGCACTGAGCTGAATTTTTGTGTTCACACAGTTAAAAAAAAAAAATCAGATCTGCCAAAACTGATATGTAAAAAAAAATGCATTTGATCTAGAAGAACTTGAAAATAGCCCTGATCTGGATGTTTGTGTTTACACAGAGCAAAAAATCAGATCTACCAAAACTGAATTTGTATCTTCATGTTTGCACAAGCATGTATCTAATCTATGAGAGCATATAACAGTGGCTCTGATCTGGATTTTTGTGTTCACACAGGTCAACAAAGCAGATCTGCCAGATAAATACAATAAATCTGAATTGGTATCTGACTGCTCTCTTTAAGGTTGCATGGCCATGTATCCGATAAGCATCCGATCTAATAGGACATATGAAAGTGACTCTGATCTAGATTTTTGTGTTCACACAGCAGTAAAAAAAAAATCAGATTTTCCCAAACTGATACTTAAAAAAAGGTACCCAATGGTATCTCACTGTTCACTTTAAGGTTGCATGACAACATATCTGATATACAGGGGTTGGACAATGAAACTGAAACACCTGTCATTTTAGTGTGGGAGGTCTCATGGCTAAATTGGACCAGCCTGGTGGCCAGTCTTCATTAATTGCACATTGCACCAGTAAGAGCAGAGTGTGAAGGTTCAGTTAGCAGGTAAGAGCACAGTTCTGCTCAAAATACTGCAATGCACACAACATTATGGGTGACATACCAGAGTTCAAAAGAGGACACACTGTTGGTGCACGTCTTGCTGGCGCATCTGTGACGAAGACAGCAAGTCTTTGTGATGGATCAAGAGCCATGGTATCCAGGGTAATGTCAGCATACCACCAAGAAGGACGAACCTCCACCAGCATCACGTAGTGACCTGGCCACTATCCTGCAAGAAGAATGGCTTAAACTCCCTCTGACCACTGTGCAGGACTTGTATATGTCATTCCCAAGACGAACTGACGCTGTATTGGCCGCAAAAGGAGGCCCTACCCCATACTAATAAATGACTGTGGTCTAAAACCAGGTGTTTCAGTTTCATTGTCCAACCCCTGTATATCCCATCTAGAAGAAAACATGAAAGTGGCTTTCCTCTGTTTACATAGCTCCAAAAATCCAAATCTCCCGGAACCGACATCAAAGATTCTGAATTCGCATCTGACCGTTCTGTCTATCTGATATGAATCCGAGTTAGGAGCACGTATAAATGTGGCTTCGATCTAGACATTTGTGTTCACAAAGGTGGAAAAATTTAACCTGCCAAAACTGAAATGAAAAATAAGGACTTTGAAACAGGCTGCTCTCTTTAAGGTCACATGACCACGTATCTGATATGTGTCTGATCTAGACACACGTATGAAAGTGGCTCTGATCTTGAGTTTTGTGTTCACATAACAAAACTGATTTCAAAAAATCTGAATTTAAATCCGGCTATTCTCTTTAAGGCTGCTTAACAAAATATCTGATATGTATCTGATCCAGGAGAATATATGTAAATGTCTCGGATCTAGATTTTTGGGCTCACCAAGTAGTTCCAAATAAATCCGATCTACTGGCTTTGACTGTAATGTGAACGTATCTGTTTAATTCACTGATTATTGTATCATTCTGTTTCCAGTACACTTCTACCCTGATGCCACTGCAGTGTGCACTTTAGCTCGCTTTAGTGAGGTGGAGCAACAGTTACGCTGTGCGTGTGTGTAGTGTGTGACAGAATAGCTTATTAGGGGGTGTGTGACAGCGTGCACTGTCACAGCAGGGGTGAGCATCAGAAGGAGGTTGACCTTTCTCTAAAGCAGTATGTGTGTGTGTGTGTGTGTGTGTGTGTGGGGGTGTGTGGGTGTGTTGTGCAGATGAAGGGCTGCATCAAGGTGTTGAAAGAGCAACCTTCAAACAGTGTGGAGGGACTGCTGAACGCACTGAGGTGAGTCACACTCATGTGAGTGCACTGTACTCTGTGTTGAAAGGTTTGGTTGTGCTTTCTGAAGCGTGTAAAGCATGTACACAGCATGTACATTCGTTTTATACGATGTAGGACGTACAGTCTGTGTATGGAAGCTGCAAAACTGGCCTGTTGTGAATGTATCATGGTTGTGATATCACAACTTCAAACCCCTTTTACCAATGGCTAGCCATTCCCATTCAGCCTACAGCAGATTAGCTCACCCATTCACACTGACGTGATGAGGAGGGTCACAGGTAGTGTGTGCCAGAGCTGATTTGGGGGAACACAGTTCATTGGTTTGCTGATCTTGGCTGATAGGACTCATAACAGTCTGTCGTTAATTGAAAAATGCTCATGTAAATGGAATTATAAATGTTTTTGGTATATAAATCCACATGGATGGTATAAGCAGATCTTTGTACTGTCCAAAACTACAGGTTGTATAGACTAGTCAACTAGCCAACTAATCTATCCACTAGGTGGAGCTGCAGGTGAGCTGCTACAGCCCAGTAGCATAGCATCCACTGTCCATGACCAGTCAACTATATATATATCTCTGCTGTAAAAGACATACTGTACTTTTAATATAAGTCAGTGTAACTGGACTCGTTCATCATGAATGTACGCACATCGCACATTGTAAAGGGCTATGGGTACTTTCACATCATGTCCAAAAATGGAAACACCAGACGTATGTAAAGAAATGACTAGTCAAGGGATTGACCAGAACGATAACTCGATGTGCAACCCCCTGGATATAGATCCAGCACAGCTGGTTATAATGTTCATTTGCCATTGTTTGTTAGTGTGTTGGTTAGGGTTGGAGCCAAACGCAGGCCTGTTGTAAATAGATCAGGTGTCACAAGTCATGTGCTGTTACTTGATGTCAGCTTACATTAGCTATAACAGCCCAGATCCACAATACATACACATGTGTGTGTGGATGAGTGTGTGGATGTGTGGGTGAATGAGTGTGTGGATGAGTGTGTGGATGAGTGTGTGAATGAGTGTGTGAATGAGTGTGTGGATGTGTGTGTGAATGAGTGTGTGGATGAGTGTGTGGATGAGTGTGTGAATGAGTGTGTGAATGAGTGTGTGGATGTGTGTGTGTGAATGAGTGTGTGAATGAGTCTGTGTGGATGAGTGTGTGAATGAGTGTGTGAATGTATGGATGTTTGTGTGTGGATCAGTGTGTGAATGAGTGTGTGAGTGTATGGATGTGTGTGTGTGGATGAGTGTGTGAATGAGTGTGTGAATGAGTGTGTGGATGTGTGTGTGTGGATGAGTGTGTGGATGTGTGGGTGAATGAGTGTGTGGATGTGTGGGTGAATGAGTGTGTGGATGAGTGTGTGGATGAGTGTGTGGATGAGTGTGTGAATGAGTGTGTGAATGAGTGTGTGGATGTGTGTGTGTGAATGAGTGTGTGGATGTTTGTGTGTGGATGAGTGTGTGAATGAGTGTGTGGATGTGTGTGTGTGTGGATGAGTGTGGATGAGTGTGTGGATGTGTGTGTGGATGAGTGTGTAAATGAATGTGTGAATGAGTGTGTGGATGAGTGTGTGAATGAGTGTGTGGATGAGTGTGTGGATGAGTGTGTGGATGTGTGTGTGAATGAGTGTGTGGATGTGTGTGTGTGAATGAGTGTGTGGATGTGTGTGTGTGTGGATGAGTGTGTGAATGAGTGTGTGAATGTATGGATGTTTGTGTGTGGATCAGTGTGTGAATGAGTGTGTGAGTGTATGGATGTGTGTGTGTGGATGAGTGTGTGAATGAGTGTGTGAATGAGTGTGTGGATGTGTGTGTGTGGATGAGTGTGTGGATGAGTGTGTGGATGAGTGTGTGAATGAGTGTGTGAATGAGTGTGTGGATGTGTGTGTGTGAATGAGTGTGTGAATGAGTGTGTGTGGATGAGTGTGTGAATGAGTGTGTGAATGTATGGATGTTTGTGTGTGGATCAGTGTGTGAATGAGTGTGTGAGTGTGTGAATGTGTGTGTGGATGTGTGTGTGTGTGAATGAGTGTGTGGATGTGTGTGTGTGTGGATGAGTGTGTAAATGAGTGTGTGAATGAGTGTGTGAATGAGTGTGTGGATGAGTGTGTGGATGTGTGTGTGTGGATGAGTGTGTGTATGTGTGTGTGGATGAGTGTGTGAATGAGTGTGTGAATGAGTGTGTGGATGTGTGTGTGTGAATGAGTGTGTGAATGAGTGTGTGTGGATGAGTGTGTGAATGAGTGTGTGAATGTATGGATGTTTGTGTGTGGATCAGTGTGTGAATGAGTGTGTGAGTGTATGGATGTGTGTGTGTGGATGAGTGTGTGAATGAGTGTGTGGATGTGTGTGTGTGGATGAGTGTGTGAATGAGTGTGTGGATGAATGTGTGAATGAGTGTGTGAATGAGTGTGTGAATGTGTGTGTGTGGATGAGTGTGTGTATGTGTGTGTGGATGAGTGTGTGAATGAGTGTGTGAATGAGTGTGTGTGGATGAGTGTGTGGATGTGTGTGTGTGGATGTGAGGGCATTTAGCAGACGCTCTTATCCAGAGTGATCTTACCAGCGTGCTCAGTGTTGGATGATGTTCCCCAGCTGGTACAGGAAGGTTAAACTTTAAAACTTGCCTTGAGCTCAGACAGCCTGAACGGGCCAGTGCTGATACCTAGAGAGATCAACACACAGACATATATAAGCATAAGGCACAATAATATAGAGTCTCAGATAATGGAAAAATATAAAATATGGGATCATAGAATGTAATTTTGACCTTCTATGAACATTTCAGTGTCATAGATCAGGGCTGCCCAATCCTGGTCCTGAAGATCTACCACCAGTTCAGATCCAGCACACCTAATGTTCATATGCCCCTCATTACCAGGCCTTCACTACCTGGATTGGGTGTGTTTGATTAGGGTTGGAGCTCTGCAGGGTGGTAGTTCTCCAGGACCGGGATTGAGCAGCTCTGTCATAGGTTGATCAATCATGTGCCATATACGGGGTTATATCTAAATGGAACCAGGAACTGAGAAAGATACAACACCCACCTAAAGAGCCTAAGCCTCCGTCACATTTCAGTGGAGAGGTATAATTTAGCTGATGCTCATGTAATCAAGAAACCTGCCCCCCCCCCGAGGCTCTCACCATCTCACGCTCTCCTGTACCGCTTCTCACCCACAGGTACACAACAAGACATCTAAACGACGACAGCACCTCCAAACAAATCCGCGCTCTGCTCCAATGAGAAGCGGCGGCGTTCGAGGAGAGAGGGGCGAAAACGAGAGAGAAGGGAGGAGAAGGAGGGAGGGGCAAAGTGGAAGTGACTGACAGACAACAAAGGATAGCGGTCTCGGGTGAAGCAACCTCAGAAACCTGTTTGTTTACAAGAATGAAATGCAAAATGATCTCAATTTCAATAACCTTAAAGAGAGAAAGGAATATGAAAGTCTATAAATATATATATATATATTGTCACTCGTTCATCATGTCTCTGATTTTGTAAAAAACATGGAAAAAAAAGATTATAGAGATATATATATCTATATATCTATCTAGGTATATTGAAGTACAACCTGGAACTAGATCCACGGCCTACCAGACGAGAACACACGGCGGTAAAACGGGATATATTAAAACCATACGGCCAATAAAAAAATCAACCGGATAAAAAAATAAAAAAATCAACAGTGAGGGTCCATATACTTCTGGAGATGATTATTTTTGCACACAAGAATTTGACGCCGACTCCCCTCATGATACAGCCTTGGAAACGGCTCCGCGCGACGTAGTGTACAGTTCTGACTCCATGCAGTTGAGTTTTTACCACCTTCGCCTCTCCATCGCCAACAATGCTTCTTCCATCGCGGTTTTCCTGATACGATCACGCTCTGTTCTCTTCCTTCCTGTCGGCTGCAGGACTCAACGCGCTGTCGGTTCTCGGCGGCGACCCACCGGAGATTCTAAGACGAGATGGGAGATTTACGTTGCTGTATATACTCGGTAAAAGAAGAAGCACAGGATAGTTTTGTAAAGAAGCCAAGCATTTTGTTAGACTTATTCACTAGTGCTGTACAGCAATACTCGACCGAGGTAACGACTGCGAAAGCAGTGATCCGTTTATTTTCTCGTTTTTCCAATAAGCTGTTTGTGCAAATACAGGATGAACAGAAGGACGGCTGTACATACGAGAGCGCGTATTAGGGCTTTTCTGCTCCCGGTGCATTGTGGGAAGAAGAAGGGCATTCTTGAAGTAACTCAGTAAGCCATGAAACTATACTTGTCCTTCGCTCAGCGCCATAGCTGCTTCCGTACCACCGCATCTCATCCGTACGGCCTGATGTGCGTCCATTACGTCGTGAAGCAGACTAAGGGGATGATGTCCTGGGCCCGTCATCGAATAAGGCCTCTTCACACCAGCCTCTTAGCACGCAGTTAGAACGCAGGAACGGAGAACGCTAGCTCTGTCGCTGCTGTTATCACAGATTATTGCCAAATGTGACATTGCCTTTAGGATACGCGATCAGTCGAGGGGCAGGTGTGGGCTCCTAAACAGCTGGAGGTCCTACTGACTGCTTTCAGTTACCTGCACAGACATACAGTACTGAGTATCAGTCTGAGACCAACGTCTGTCTTAACTTCCAGTTCAAACAATCATTAAGTACAGTGAGTCCACATTCTGTCACTCATTCATTATCACAGGGGTCCGCAGCTCTGGTCCCCGAGGGCCGGCATCCAGCCCAGTTTGGTGGCTCCCTCCTACACAAACACACAACATAGCCGCTAAAGTTTGCCGCCAGTTAACAGATGAGTGTCATCAGGTGGGCGTAGGGTGGCCACACGTCCGGTTTTAGGACGGACAGTCCGGTTTTTCAGCTCTCGGTCGGACGCAAGACCTTGAAGCATTTCAAATGTTCACTCGCCAACAATATTAATAATCTGTGTCAAAATACATGCCTTGCATTTCATTGGTTTAACAAGGTCATGTGATGACGTGACTCACCTACCGGCTAACCGCAGGTCAGCCCTCTCAATGTTAGCTCCCGTCTGACTCACAAAAGTCACCCATCCCACCCAGTTAGATGAGTAAAGCAATCATGCATGGGTTATATGGATTAGATTGTGATTTTAAATCTGTCCTAGCATAGTGTCCAGGCAACCCAACTCCACCCCCGACCCTCCATGATGTTCTCCTGTTTGGGGTTATGAAAGTGGCCACCCTAGGTGTAGTTACCAAACTGGGCCAGACACCGGCCCTCCAGGATTGGAGTTCTGCACCCCTGACCTATGATGCATCATGCACACCCCAATGTAGAACCACCATCTGGCCTGACTGCATGTCTTTGGATTATGGGAGGAAACCGGAGCACCCAGATGAAACCCACACAGAGCTGGGGAGAACATGCAAACTGGGAATCGAGCCCAGGTCACTTCTTGCTACCCACTGTGCCACCGTGCCTCCCCTTTAACTGCTACGGTAATGGGGGCTGTTTTGCTGGTCTACCAGGTCTTGCCGGTGGATGTAAGGTTATCTCCGTTTCAGCATCTTCAGCTTGCAGTCAGATCACCGTACGTCTGATCTTTGCCGAAATAGCTGCTAAAAACAAACGGCTGTACTTAACAGTAGATTTGACTGGAAGTGAAGCAAACGCAGGGAGGTCTCTGACTTTTGCACACACGCACACACACACACGCATATACACACAAAAGGCTTAGAGCAGAAAACACACAGAATGTCTCGGTGTAAATACGTGAAGGCGATTTTTTCCGCAGGCGTCTAAGAGGCCTGCGAAACTAATGTGCTTACATTCAGCTAGAGGATGTTTCTTTTAGTAAATTATAAAAAATAAAAAAAATAAAAACTACAAAAAAAAATAACGATCACATCATAAAAACGAGTGGGTATTAAAAAAAAACCTATTATTTAAAAAGATGAAAACACGACGAAACGCAGTGTTGTACTTTCGATGTCTATAGCCCTTAGTCTAACTTGATTTGATCTTACAGTATATTTTTTATACAGGCGTATGTTCACAGACATATTCTGTATAAACATATAGATGGCATGCTGTACGACTTCAGACCAGATTGTGTAAATACGGTGTTTTTAATTCATTTTCAATTGTTCAGTGAATCTGAATTGGGTGTGTGTTGTCTGTAAGAAACCATGCATTGGCTCGGACTATTGGACTTGCTGTAGTCATAGCAAACCTCCAGCTTCATATAGGTGGGGAACGTGAAGGGCAGGTTGGATGGGGGGAAGGGGGTGGGGGGCGCTGTCCATTTGCTTGTTATTTTGTACATTTTGTGCAACAATAAACTTGTCATTTATTACGTTCAGTTGTGTTTGGGATCTTCAGTTCACTTTCTGTGCCTGGCCGAAACTGATTCACATTGATTCACAACTCCTACAACCATTCTGTATGGTGTCACCAGGGGCCACAGGGTTATTAACCCACTGAATGGGAATTCAAATCAGGTCAAATCACTCTTACTGTCACGTCACATTTTCACAGGTGTGAAGGTGAGTGAAACCCTTAGGTGCGTAGTCCCTTTACATACTTAAATACAAAATTATACATTAGACAGTAAATATATACAACACTCAGCACTAAAATCTCTGTTTATATGATTATACAGTTTTATATAACAGTAATATAAAGTTATGAATAAAAACTTACATATCCAGATTTATACATTTAGTAGATGAGAGTATATACATGGCATAGAATACTCAGAATATTATATATTATATATATATATATATATATATATATATATATATATATATATATATATATATATATATATATATATATATTTTATTGTTGGTGTCAGATTATTTGAAATGTAATGGTCAATAATGCCGGTAACTCTACAGTCTGCTTATAGAGTGTACTGCTGATGAACACAATGCTACACTTGAACCTTTTAAAAAAAAAATTTATATGTATATACAGGGGTTGGACAATGAAACTGAAACACCTGGTTTTAGACCACAATCATTTATTAGTATGGTGTAGGGCCTCCTTTTGCGGCCAATACAGCGTCAGTTGGTCTTGGGAATGACATATACTGCGTCCTGCACAGTGGTCAGAGGGAGTTTAAGCCATTCTTCTTGCAGGATAGTGGCCAGGTCACTACGTGATGCTGGTGGAGGTTCGTCCTTCTTGGTGGTATGCTGACATTACCCTGGATACCGTGGCTCTTGATACATCACAAAGACTTGCTGTCTTGGTCACAGATGCGCCAGCAAGACGTGCACCAACACTTTGTCCTCTTTTGAACTCTGGTATGTCACCCATAATGTTGTGTGCATTGCAGTATTTTGAGCAGAACTGTGCTCTTACCTGCTAACTGAACCTTCACACTCTGCTCTTACTGGTGCAATGTGCAGTTAATGAAGATTGGCCACCAGGCTGGTCCAATTTAGCCATGAGACCTCCCACACTAAAATGACAGGTGTTTCAGTTTCATTGTCCAACCCCTGTATATATGTATATAATCTTTCTCCATGCAATCTGTTTTAATTTTTCATTTTGCCCCCATACTTTAATAATCCCCAAACCACAACAGTTCCCATCATTAGCATATCATACCACTGCTGCAAAACCTCATATCTCCATAATTCTTTTAACAGTTTCGGGCAAAATTTGAAAACACCTGTTGATTTTAACATTGTACATGCATTCCATGATAACCACACCAAAAGAAACGACCCATAACTATTTGGGAAACGGTCTGGCTTCCCTGACTGACATTATGTGTAAAATATATTTTCTCGTTCCCCTGTAACTGTAGTATTTTGGAGATATGGCCTTTTGTTCAGCAGCAGAGTTGTAAAAACCGGAAAGGCATGTGGAGGCTTATGGGTCGGGCTGAACAGTCAATCAAATGGCTCCACCTGTGCTGTAGGCTCCTAGTTTCTACAAGCAATACCATGAAGACATAAGAGTTGGTGGGCTTCCCTACAACAGACCATTTGGTATGAAACGGCTCAGAATGAATGAAAGGGATCGATCCATTAGGATGTAATAAGCCTCAGATTTAAATGAGTTAACGACTGGGGCCGACACCGCGATGACACGAGTGCTGCTGTCCATGGTACTTACACTACTGTCTCCTAGGTCCACTGCATTCTCCCCATGCGTGGTGGTATTCCGTGCTACGGCCTTAATGGCGTGCAGACCAGCCACTGCGGTAAGCTGCATGTGCCGACCGAGCTTTTCCCGCTCTTGGAAGTAAGTAAATGCTTGGAATATGGCCACACCATAAAGACTGGAGAGTTGAAGCATGCCCACTCACCATGTTCTGCAGATACCTGTCCTAGCTCCCTGCCGGCACCCATGTGTTAACTCCCGGACTGCCTTTTCTCCCAATGCTCACCATGCTGAGGATTGGCGAGAGGCCCAGGCCCAGCCTGGTCCTCTCTGCTGTTTTGCCTTTGAGCTTGTGGAAACACTGCTTCTCTCCAGACAGCTGGGAGGCACCATTTCACTTTAGACATCGCTGTGGTTGGAGTAAGCTACACACAGGACAATTAGTGCTGTCTAGCAAATGCTCTTTTACTGAACACAGCAGTAGAGCAGAACCGCCGCTCAGCAGAAGCAGAAACAGACAGGAAGCAGGCAGGTTGCTTCTGGCCTTACGTTCACAGTGGTCAGCACCAAGAAGAACGGTTTGTTGTCACATGTCTAGAAGGTCTGGCGTCACTCCACCTACATGGGATGGATTATCACAGGACACCATTAGGAACCTATACAACTCCATGCAGAGAAGATTGGCATGTTGCGTCAGCCATACTGAGGGACACTACTCTGTATGTGTAGCTCAATAAATATTGATCATATCAGCCTACATTTATCATCATTTATTGTTCCTGGTTACCTTTATCTTCCCTCTGGGTGCAACTAATACTTCTGATGATACATATATCGTCACTGTCCAAAGAAAAACAAGTATCTCCAAAATGGCAACTTTACAGGAGAGGCCAAAAACCTCATTCAATTTTAATGTAAGTCAATGGAACCAGACGTCCTTCTGAGCACTTCTAGGCCATTTCAGTCGGTCCATTCATCATGCAATTCTCACAAAGTGTAAACGGCAGCGGCTTTTTTCAAATGATGCATAAAAGTCAAAATGGACAAAAATGGAGATACATGTTTTTCATTGGACAGCGACGATATATTACAGTATGAAAGAAAAATGACTTATGGGTTCTGGGTTACCTTTAACACTGTAAAGACTGCAAATGAATTAAAGGGGAAGTGGGGCCCTTACAGCTCATACCATATAGACACGGCTCCTCATAGCAGGTTCTCCTTATGTTTATCTTAACGCTATCCTTTAGAATAAAACTGAAGACATCAAACTATAAACTAGCACTCATGGAATTATACAATCCACCTTAAATACCTCTAGAATGGACCTGTACAGGAGGATGAACCAGCTTCCTTAACCTGCAGTGGAGCTGATAGAACAGGGTTTATTACTAAGCAGGTTTGGAGCGATTCTATTGGTCGGTCCCTCATGAATATTCACTAACCTGAAAGTAGAGCTAGAGCTTTTACACTGTGCAGAAAAAGATCAAAGTTTTTACACCACTAAATATATATTAGAGGTGGAGATATGGAGGAGTATCATACTGTGGCACATCAAGAGTATATCGTCGCTGTCCAAAGAAAAACAGGTATCTCCAAAATGGCAACTTTACAGGAGAGGCCAAAAACCTCATTTAATTTGAATGGAAGTCAATGGAACCAGACGTCTTTCCATATGGTTTTGGGCCGTTCCTGTGGGTTCATTCTTCATGAAAATTTCCACACAGTGTAAACAGCAGCTCATGTGATCAAATGAGGCATAATAGTAAAAATCAACAAAAATGGAGATACATGTTTTTCTTTGGACTGCGACGATATGCGGTATATCACGATATGTGCTGATTCTCATCAGTTGGAGCTGGTAGGTGGAGGCCTGTAGAGCCACTGAACCTTGTTCTCGGTGTAATTTGCAAGACATAACTTTCATGCAGTAACGTAGCATATTTTACAATCTTCTTACTGAACTGTAACCAGTTTTGTCACTAGGGGGCGCCAGACTGCCAGTTTTAGCAGCAAGTGAAAAAAAAAGTCCCTCCTACAGTACTGTACTTCATATGTGTGTGTGTATGTGAGTCTCCATGATCATAAACAGTTCGAGTAGGAGAAAATCATAGCCACTATCCATATCACTCAAAGAGAGAAGAAAGATAGAGATGGATATGGAAAAATATCGGGCTCTTCATCTCCAACATAAAATCAGGTGTCATCTACAGTGTCATCCACAAGGGGGCAGCAGAGCATTAGGAAACCAGCTATTAAAGGAGGGGTGAAAGATTGTTCGCCTCTTTTAAGGTCTTTAAAACTTCATCTTCACTGAATCTGAAGTGATTCCATCACTGTGTTATATCCAGGCAGATATTGGCACACCATTCCACCACATCTGAGTGCAGTCATATGGAAGGATCGGGGACTTGAGCAGACCAGCAGCTCCAGTAAACTAGGGCAGGAGGACACAGGAGATGAGATGTGGAATGTGTGTGTGGCTATTACTGGAACATCATCGTGGGAGCATTTCAAAAAAGGCCCAGAAAAGAGGCAGACCTCAGCTCCACGGAGGACGAATTCCTGGAGGTACTATCTGTGCACTAAAGAGCAGGTTCTGCTTTGGGCCGTCCAGGGTGCCCGATCATACACCATGTGGCTGGACAGGAAGAAGCTGCATAGTCATTTTCCAGCCACTGACGGATACATGAACACGTGTGTCTACTACCTTTGATTACTCGAGGTCTGAAAGCTTTGCAGTGTCTTGGTACTGAGCACCAATTCATGGTAGTGAAGATCCAGAGTGAGTGAGTGGGGAATTCTTGTGCTAAATGCTAGCATGGCTAACAGTGAATGAAACTGGAAAACCACCAATCTGCATCATCCCAGTGGCATCATGCTAGCTGGTGACTACTACCAACTGGTGACCACACTAGCATGAGTGCTTGAACTCCTTCAGGCTAAACGACTGACATGCAAACAGTGTCATTCAGAGTGATTTGATGAAAACGGTTCATTTACAGAGAAGCTTATAGACCTTAGGAGTCCTTTACACTGGTGGTGATGGGAACCAGGCATCACCATGTCTCTGACCCA
>JAMWET010004439.1:362500-375000 GCA_024036415.1 Prochilodus magdalenae
TGTTCCCAGTATTACCTTACTGAGTGTTACAAGCATCTGCTTCTCTATTTGATAACAGGTGACGCTTACCACTATGCAAAGCAGACAGCTGGTTGGGGTCCCAGGCCAGTGTGGGGACCCCCTGAGGATATACTTTTACATTTTTAAATACATATATTTTAAATGTTGTTTATATTTACATTTTGAAAATGATATTAATGTTAGATGTAAATTTAAAAATTACATTTTACAATCTTTTGTTGTTATCATAATGTTACAACACAATGGTGATGTAGACCCCTGTGAATGTTTGCCCCCCCCCAGACTCTACAATCAGGGGTGTATATATGCATCTGAGGGAACTCTTGACTGTGAATAAGCTCAGTCATCATACTATATAGTTAGCTATGCTAGTTACTTGGAGCTAATGCTAGTACGCTAAGGCTACCTCTGCTAGCTACTGGCTTTCCATTGGAACATCAACACAAAACTTTTAGTTTAAGATGACCTGCTTCAAACACGGATACAATAACACAGCATGGCTGCTAGTTACAGGCTGTGGTTGGGGTTGTGGTGCTAATAAAGGTGGAACTGCTCCTCTACTCAGTCTCCACAGAGTGAAGCTGATGCATATGCTCCAAGGAAGTTTTGAGAAACTGCCAGGAGTGAAATGTGTAGAGCAAACTCTGAACTAAAGTTGTCTGGGATCTTCTTAAAGATGTGGGAGCCGAAGCTGGGCTTCCTGTTTTCAAGCTTGTTTGAACAATTTTCCGTTCCACCTTAAATGGTGCTGCAGTTACACTCTGGCGAGCATTTAAGGTGGAACAGAACAATAAATTAAGAGGCTGGGGAATTCAAATGTAACCAAAAGAATCAAGAGGCTTTTAAGGAATGTGTTTACTAAAAAGCTTTATTATTATTATTATTATTAATAATAATAATAATAATTTCACTCTTAGTATGTGTGTATGTACACACAATACACTCAGGAACCTCTAAAAGCACTTTTGTTCTTACCCACAGGAAGTGATATCGCAGACAGGGAAGGGGCGCCCTTTGCGGTATGGATGGAAATAGAGCACAGCTTCACTGAAAAGGGCGCACACATATACATACAGACAAAATCACACGCCGTGACACAGACGGGCAGTTATGAAGTATTTAATAAAACACCCTGCACAAAACCACCCTATACTGAGCTTTGGACGCTGGTATGGTGGTCAGCATCAAATCAAATCACTAGGTGTCAAATCACCTTTTCACAGGTGTGTAGTCCCTTACAGTACTTAAATATAAACATATACATTAGACAGTAAATATATACATTACTAAGCACAGAATCTATGTTTATACTAATTTCCAGTTATGAATAAAAGTTATGAATAAATACTATGATATATGCAGATTTCCATATAGCACTGGTCAGCTAATCACCACCAAAACCCATGTACTACTGCTGACACAGCAAAACTTCAAATTAATAACTTTACAGAAGAAAAAAAATGATGTTGATAATGTTTACATTTATAACAGTAACGTAAACCTTTACAATTAAAAAAAGTTTACATATTGTTATTGTACAAATGATTTAGAATATAGTGAAATTATTCATATGTATGTATAGTTGTATAGTTCTATCAACATCCCTGCCTAATTTGTTATCCATACACACACACACACACACACACACACACACACATACATACATACACATACACACACATACACATACATACACACATACACATACACACACACACATACATACACATACACACACACACATATACACATACATACATACATACATACACATACACACACACACATACATACACACACACACACACACACATACATACATACATACACACAAACATACACATACATACATACATACATACATACATACACACACACACACACACACACACACACATACATACACACACACACACATACACATACAGACATACATACATACATACATACACACATACATACATACATACATACATACATACATACACACACATACACACACACATACAGTCCCTGACATAAGTTCTGTCGCTTATTATCCATGTTGTGGAAACAAAAGCTTATAACCTGACTTTAAATTCATACCATTGGTTTTAGAAAATGACTCATATGAAAGCTGAAAACACTAGTCCCAAACAGATTTAATTTACGAAAATAAAATTTGCGTCACTGCAAGAAATACTCATCAAATACTCATTTAATGGAACACAGAAAAAGGGTCAGATTTGGCAAGGACAAAAGTTTTTTTTTGTCGGCCTTGTCATATAATGCACCCAAATCCTAGTTTACAGCCTCACCTGTGCTCACTACTTTGATTGGTTAATTAGTGAGTGGTGTATAAAAAGAACTCCAGCCACCCCAGACCTTCACTTGCACTGCAACTTGACCTCTGACACAATGCCCAAAATCATCCTGCGACCAAAAGCCTTGATTATCAAGACGCTGAAGACCAAATCCACTGCAAGAGGTGGCTGGCACCCTTTAATGTGTCTCAGCGTCAAGTACAAAGAATTAAAAAAAGATTTGAAGAGGACTGGAGATGTTTTTGACAAGCCCAGGTCCCGGGCAGACCCCACAATACAACTGCTCGGGAGGAACGTTTGTTGGTTAGAAAATCCAAAGCCAGTCCCTCTTCCACTGCAGCAGAGCTCCACCAGGCCTGGTCACCTCAAGTCCCTGTGTCAACTAGAACAGTTTGTAGGATTCTGTCTCGAAATGGCCTCCATGGTCGAATCAGTGCCCAGAAGCCAACACTAAACAAAAGGCAGGTAAAAAACCGTGTGGCATTTGCCAAGGCCCACAGCCTGCTAAACGGATGGACTCTGGAAAAGTGGCAGAAGGTGGATTTCTCAGATGAATCTTCAGTTGAATTACACCACAGCCACCGCAAATACTGCAGGAGACCTACTGGAGCCCGTATGGATCCAAGATTCACCCAGAAAACAGTCAAGTTTGGTGGTGGAAAGATCATGGTCTGGGGTTACATTCAGTATGGGGGTGTGCGAAACATTTGCAAGGTGGAAGGCAATATCAATAGCCTAAAATATCAAGAAGTATTAGCTACATCTTACATTCCCAATCATAAAAGGGGTCAAATTTTGCAGCAGGATGGTGCTACATCTCATACATCCATCTCTACATCAAAGTTCCTCAAGGCGAAGAAGATCAAGGTGCTCCAGGACTGGCCAGCCCAGTCACCAGACATGAACATCATTGAGCATGTTTGGGGTAGGATGAAAGAGGAAGCTTGGAAGACAAAATCAAAGAATCTTGATGAACTCTGGGAGGCATGTAAGACTGCATTCTTTGCTATTCCTGATGACTTCATCAATAAATTGTATGAATCATTGTCGAACCGCATGGATGCTGTCCTTCAAGCTCATGGAAGTCACACAAAATATTAAATATGGCTCTAATAGCACCACAAGTCATTCACCAGTGTTATGAAGCATATCTTTGTATATGAAGTGAATTATTTGTTTGATTTTCACATTACTTTCTGTGGGCGACAAAACTTTTGTCTTGCCAAAATCTGACCTTTCTGTGTTCATTAAATGATCAATATTTCTGCAGTGAAGCAAATTTATTTTCGTAAATTAAATCTCATTTGGGAGGGTTTCAGCTTTCATATGAGTCATTTCTAAAACCAATGGATGAATTTAAAGTCAGGTTATAAGCTTTTGTTTCCACAACATGGATAAGCGACAGAACTTATGTCAGGGACTGTACATACATACATACACACACACACACACATACACATACATACATACATACACACACACACGTATACACATACACATACACATACATACATACACACATACACATACATACATACACACACACACATACATACATACATACATACACACACACACACACATATACACATACATATACACATACACACACATACATACATACATACACACATACATACATACACACATACATACACATACATACATACACACACACACACAATCATACACACACACACACACACACACACATACATACATACACACACACACATACACACACACAATCATACACACACACAAACACACACACACATACATACATACACACACACACATACATAGACACACACAATCATACACACACACACACACACACACATATACACATACATATACACATACACACACATACATACATACATACACACATACATACATACACACACACACATACACATACATACATACACACACACACACAATCATACACACACACACACACACAATCATACACACACACAAACACACACACACACATACATACACACACACACATACATAGACACACACAATCATACACACACATATACATACATACATACATACACACACACACACACACACACACATACATACATATATATATATATATATATATGTGTGTGTGTGTTCAGTGTGTATGGATAACAAAATAGGCAGGGATGTTTGATAGAACTATTCATTTATTTAATTTTTTTTTTTGCTGCTGTGACTACTAACTAACATTCACAAATGCAACCTCTCTCTTTCCTTCTTTGTAAATGAAATCACTTACCAACATTTAATAACGCTAAAATGCCGTGTTCACTTAAAGTAGTATTTTATGTCCACTAAAAATGAACTAACTAAATGTGTATTTATTATTTTACCTTTTAAAAAGTTACATTTGGATTAGTCACGGGCGGAGGCAGAGGTACACATCCATTGTTTACACATTCATAGTTTATTAAATAAACAAATTATTCCCATATTTGTGCCTCAGAATCGATATCTAAAAGTACATGCTAGGATCGGAGGTATGGATAATTAGGGATTGAACCGCCCATCCCCACCCCTACACTCTGAGAAATGTAATTACTCTGTTGTTGGTTTAATCAGTTTTTAATTGATTTTAATTGATTTAACTGAGTCGTCTGTGGTGTTTCAGTGATATTACGTCTCAGATCTACTTCATAAATGTGTGTTCGGTCTTGTTTGATGAAAACCCAGCATCTTCTTCGTGTCGTCTTTTACCTGGCCTGCCTTCCTCCGCTTTCTGGTATTCCTCAGCTAACAGCCTATAGCCACACGGTGCAGGTGACCATGCGCCCTCCTGCTGAGTGTGCTCAGTGGCACAGCAGTGACTTAACAAGCTTCCCTAACTTAGGATCTAACTTACACCTAACTCACTCAGACTTTAATTAGTAGATCTTAACCACATTAAATCCAATATTTCATTTTTGGGTAAAACATGAAAATAACCCGTCCAGTGTTAATTACAGCTTCCCCAAACAACTTAGTGTGACTTCCTTCAATTTGTTAAGTATGTTTAACTCCATCAGGTATCTTCAAAGCTACTGAGCACAGACAGCTGCAATGGGCCAGGTGACAACATTTTTAGTCAGATCCTACATTTCATTTTATGGTAATCCATAAAAATAACCGTCCAGTGTTAATTACAGCTTACCCAAATCACTTAGTGTGACTTCCTTGAATTCGTTGAGTATGTTTACTCAATCTTAAAGTTACTAAACACAGTGAGGGGCCGGTTGACACATATTTTACTTAAACTAACATTTCTTGGGTAGAGTGTAAGTTCAGCCGAATAGGCCGACTAATCAATCCTTCAACACCTCTTTCATGTTTATCCACTCAAATGAGAAGGAAAATCCTGAACACCAGAACATCTGAGAACCAGAAGCTCCTGTAAGAGCAGGAACAGCTGCTGGACTGTAATGTGCCAGTTACATTAGAGGGGCTGTTTGTATGTTATATAAGTCTGACCGTAAAGGAGAGAGGGAGAGAAGGAGAGAGGGAGAGAGAGAGAGAGCATTCCCTTACATAACATACACTGGAGACGCCGTGTTGGGACAAGCACCGAAAGGGTTAACTCTGCAGCAGTCGGCCGTTAGCCACGCCCACAAAGCGGAGCTCATTTGCATGCGAGGCATTTGGCGGGAAAGGCCTCTGAGCGCTGCCTTTGTGCCAGTGCTCCGCCCGGCTCCGAACGCGGGAAAAGCAGCGCGCGAAACTGCAGCAGAGCGCACTGACCACGCCCTCCTCCGTCTCCCGCGGCAACCGGCGGCCGGCCGAGCACGCCGTTACCGAGCAACCGACAAAAACACTCAACCGTGCTGGCGAGGGAAGAAAAGAAAGAAGAGAGGAGAGGAGAGGAGAGGAGAGTTAAGCGCCAACGAAGAGCGAGGCAGACATATTACAGCGCACGAGCGCGTTAAATAAAACACGAGCTCAGAGGCACAGTAGCAGGAAGCCGCGGGGACGGAGCGGGGCGCGCGAGGGAACGCCCAGGTCCTTTTTTTCCCGGGTTTTTGGGCGCGAGACAGCCGGCACCAGAGATAAACGAGTGAGGAGGGAAACATAGGGCCTCGGCGGAGAACACCGCAGACCAGTTATCTCAGCTGGAGAGTCAACACAGCTCTACTCACAGCCTATCTCACTGCTGTCATTCAGCTCAGACACCACATTCAAATCACCCAGACAAGGACGCACGTGTCACGTGGTGCAGTAACGTAGAGCAAAACAAACTGGCACCATATGCACACACACTGCCCCAGGAGCCCCTTACTAGAAACCCCTCCTTATAGCTACACCCATCAGGAGGAGCACTGTGTGGGAAGCCTTGCAGCATAACCCTGAATATTTACACTTACAGACTGTAGTACATCTGCTCTCTTTGTTACCCTGTTCTTCAGTGGTCTTGACCCCAACAGGACCACCACAGAGCAGGCATTATGTGGGTGGTGGATCATTCTCAGTACTGCAGTGATACTGACATGGTGATGGTGCAAGTGGACCAGAGAGTGTTGGACACCTCAGTGTCACTGCTGGACTGAGAATAGTACACCAACTAAAACTAGTGTCCTGTGGGCAGCGTCCTGTGGGCAGCGTCCTCTGGACTAGGACTAGAGAATGACCTACACTGCACTGTGCAGCAGTAGATGAGCCATCGTTCCCTGACTGTACATCTACAAGGTGGACCAGCAAGGTAGGAGTGTCTAACAGAGTGGACAGTGAGTGGACACAGTGTCTAAACACTCCAGCAGCACTGCTGTGTCTGATCCACTCACACCAGCACCACCCACACTAACACACCACCACCACGTCAGTGTCACTGCAGTGCTAAGAATGATCCACCACCCACATACTACCTGCTCTGTGGGGGTCCTGACCACTAAGGAACAGGGTGTATGCACAGTCACAGACGGACTACAGTCTATAACTGTAGAGCTACAGAGTGCTCCAGTGTGGTCAGTGGAGCTGATAAAACGGACAGTGAGTGCAGACAGAAGGAGGTGTACCTAATAAAGAGGGCATATTTGCAGTGTATCAGTTATTATATTTAGAAGATGTTTGTTGACAGCAGCAGAAGCGAGCGATAACGATGTAGTAGCTAACTGTTTTGAACCGAGCCTCGACTCGAGTATATGTTATTTCCTCTTTAAATATTCAGGGTTATGCTGCAAAGCTTCCTGCCTCATTTCCTCTAAACGCACACAGTCATACACATACCCACACTGTGTGAGAGTTTTAAATAGCCGGCGGTGGTGTAAGGTAAGCGTCAGTCTGTACAGGAGAGAGGGGCTGCAGTGTGAGAAGCCCACCAGGCAATAAACAACATCAAATCTCATCAAACAGAGAATCAATAAACATCAAAGGCCATGAGTTATAATCTATATCTAATAATCTATACCTATACTCTGATACTATACACTCTATAAATACTACACTACTAAAGAGTAGCTCCACCCAGAAGGAGGTGTGGGAGTGCGGTGGTGTTGGGAAGGCAGATAAAGGTTAACAGGAACCATAGATGATGATGCATTTAGACTGATAAGGCCAATGTTTATTGAGCTACACATACAGAAGTCTGTCTCTCGGTATGGTGTTGGGCCGCCATGTTTGCTAACCCAACATGCTGTCGGTTGATTCCTTCTGGGTGCAGCTATTTTTTATGATGAGTTTACTATATAAGCTACATAATTTCTCAATAAAGGATTGTAATACACAGTAACTATTAGTACATTATACAATATGCAATTTAATATTCATAATAATCATAAACGTTACCTACAGGCTCAGAATTGGGAATCTAATGCCTCTAAAGGCTCCCTCATAGAAAGCTATTATATCAAACAGGTCTGAATACACTGCCTGATCTCTGAGACATGGTTAGTTATTATAGTTTTGTATTTTAATTTGTTAAAATTATTTATTATTACTTATATTTTAGTATTTTAAGTCATTTATTTTAATGCATTCATGGTGGGGTGACACATGTGGGATGTTGTGAGGCAAAATAGCCCCCTAAGGAAAACATTATTATTCTCAGATTTATGATTGTTTATGATTATTAATATCAACATTACATATACAGCCTCAGAAGACTCTTCACCAATGAACTATTTCACATCTAACTCTTCTGATTGGCTGTTTACATGCCAAACACTGAATTATTCAGGAATTTTGACAATTTGGTTGAATTCCCCTTCATCATTAAGCAACATCTGCCAAGGAGCGTAATGCTTATATAGAGCTTAGACCCTGTTAGTTTCATAACTCAGCTCATTAACCCATAATTACATATATGGGTATGTTTGTATGTGTAGAGCAGTGTACATTATGAAACCATTCAGAACATAGCCAAGCCCAGAGACGGGCTGGAGTGCGCAACTCGAACATGAGTTGTACGCAAGCTGCATGTCAACTGACTTGCAACTAAACTCGGACTTTAGACGTAATGGCTCGACTCGGTCTACACTGATTGATGACTCGACTCGCATAAAGTGACTTGTGACCATCAGAGAGGAGGTTTGAGAGTGCCACAACAAAGTGAGTAACTCAATCAAGACCAGAACCTCATAATATGGACACTAGACTCCTCAAAAACACCAGCTGAAATCTTTTGGAACAGGGCCAAGAGGATGAATGGCATAAGAACATTAAGACACACAAAGACTGTAGTGCAGCCGAAGCCTGAAGCTCTGCAGGGGACATGAGTGTGAGTGTGTGTGGGTGGGGAGAAGGGGCCTTTACAGCTGAGCAGCTGCCTGCCACCCCACTTCCTGTCCCTGGGAAAGGGTTCAGTGGGCCACTGTGAAAACAGGAAGTTGAGGAGGAGAGGTGTGGCGTGCAAGGAAGAAAAAGGGGAAAAAAAGACTGAAGAAAAAAAAAAAAAGCGCAGCCCCCGCATTACATAACCACGCAGGAAATCTGCAGGGCTGCTGTAACATTCTCCACCACACTCTGACACACACACACACACACACGCATACAAAAACACACACACAGACAGCAACATCACACTGACAACAGACACACAGACAACAACAGACAGACACACACACACAGACACAGACAACACACACACAGACACACACACACACACACACACACAGCAACACCACACTGACAACACACACACAGACAACAACAGACAGACACACACACACAGAGACACTGACAACACACACACAGACAACAACAGACAGACACACAAACACACACACACACACTCTGACACACACACACACACCAGACACACACACACACACACACACACACAACAGACAGACACACACACACACACACACAACAGACAGACACACACACAAACAAAAACACACACACACAAACAAAAACACACACACAGACAACAACAGACAGACACACACACACACACACAGACACACACACAGACACACACACACACACACACACACACATACAAAAACACACACACAGACAGCAACATCACACTGACAACAGACACACAGACAACAACAGACAGACACACACACACACACACACAGAGACACAGACAACACACACACACACACACACACACACACACACACAGCAACACCACACTGACAACAACAGACAGACACACAAACACACACACACACACTCTGACACACACACACACACAACAGACAGACACACACACACACACAACAGACAGACACACACACACACACACAACAACAGACAGACACACACACAAACAAAAACACACAGACAGACAACATCACACTGACAACAGACACACAGACAACAACAGACAGACACACACACAAACACACACACACAGACACACAGACACACAGACAACAGACAGACACACACACACACACACACACACACACACACTCCGACACACACACACACACACACACACACAAATAAAAACACACACACACACACACACACAGACAGCAACAACACACAGACACACATACACACACACACACACACAAACACACAGACAGCAACAACACACAGACACACAAACACACACACAGACAACAGACAGACACACACACACACACACACACAGACAACAGACAGACACACACACACACATACAAAAACACACACAGACAGCAACATCACACTGACAACAGACACACAGACAACAACAGACACACACACACACACACACACACACAGAGACACAGACACACACACACACACACACACACACACACACACACACGGCCATAATATCAGCCTCCTTCAAGATTTCCCCTGTCTGCTGTGTGATTATGTGATTCTGTGTGTGCACATGATACATTTTCAGGACGACAGCAGAGAGAACAGAGTATCCTGCCATTTCACCCCAACACAAGCTCCCAGAGTTAGCAGCTTTCAGGAGCTCCACGTCTGAAACAGTTCTGGTTACTGATTACTTATAGGTTACGTTCAGACTTCAGAAACTCCCGTTGTACACCCTTGACCCGGCCTAACAGTGATATACTTAGATATTATAATCATTTCAAAAAAGCTCAATGAATAAAAATCCCCTGTGACTGAAACAAACCCGATGTAGGTCCTCCACCAACAACAGCTGTGATATGCCATGGACTGGACAAGTTTCTGGATGTAGCCACATCAATGTCCAGCACTCTTACATCACAGAATTGTGCAGTTGGCCCAGGTTCGGTGGAGGCCTTCCCTGGCACAATTCCGAGGAGAATTCCCTGTAGACTGGGATTTTAGCCACTGCTGGTAGACCCGTATGACCATACGCTTCCATACACCTGCAGATTCAGCTACTTCCTTCACACTATGGTCTTTGGCCACGCCCACATGCAGTCCCTCCTTTTAGCCAATCAATAACATCTGCTCTGGAGCCATTTTCCACACATGGAATGAGACACTCCCGGCAGTATAGCACCTCTTCTCCATCTATAAGTCCTGTCACTTTTCAGGCGTATAGAAGTGTACAGTCGTACGGGTCTACCAGCAGTGGCTAATATCCCAGTCTATAGGGAATTCTCCTCGGAATGGTGCCAGGGAAGACATCCACCAAATCTGGACCTACAGACCATTTCTTTGATGTAAGAGTGTCTGAACACTGATGTGGCCTACATCCTGAAATTCCTGAAACAAATCCAGTCACAGCTGTTACCCGTGCTCGTGGAGGGATTACATGCTGTTAGCTATGCTGGTGAACAACAACTGGAAATATTTTTTTGGCATAGAGAGTTTGGTACATAAGATCTAGTTCCTGTACAGCATCAGAAGAAGGTAAGGTTTGCCACCATAGAACACAACTGGATGTTAACAGTGTTGCCATCTGTGCAGCATATAGAGTAGTTCATTAGGAGTAATGAAGTAATAGTAGAAGGAAGCCCAGATGGAGATTATATAGGAACCATACAGTATATTAGCATCAGTGAAATGCAATGCTAACATGTGGTACTTTGCACATATAATACCGAGGGGACTGTTTTTATGAGTCCATTTCCTGACAAGGTATAAAAACAACTGGGTGTGTATGTGTGTGTGTGACTGGGTGTGTGTGTGTGTGTAAGTATGTGTAATACGGTGTGTGTGTGTGTGTGTGTGCGTGCATATGTGTAACAGTGTGTGTGTTTGTGTGTGTGTATGTATGTGTAACTGTGTGTGTATGTGTGCGTGCGTGCATATGTGTAACAGTGTGTGTGTGTGTGTGTGTATGTATGTGTAACTGGGTGTGTGTGTGTGCGTGCGTATGTGTAACTGTGTGTGTGTGCATGCATGTGTAACTGTGTGTGTGTGTGTGTGTGTACAACTGTGTGTGTGTGTGTGTGTGTGTGTGTGTGTGTGTGTGTGTGTGTGTATGTGTGTAACTGGGTGTGTGTGTGCGTATGTGTAACTGTGTGTGTGTGTGTAACTGTGTGTGTGTGTGTAACTGTGTGTGTGTGTATGTGTAACTGGGTGTGTATGTGTAACTGTGTGTGTGTGTGTGTGTGTGTGTGTGTGTGTATGTGTAACTGTGTGTGTGTGTGTGTGTGTATGTGTGTAACTGTGTGTGTGTGTGTGTGTGTGTGCGTATGTGTAACGGTGTGTGTGTATGTATGCGTAACTGTGTGTGTGTGTGTGTAACTGTGTGTGTGTGTGTGTGTGTGTGTGTAACTGTGTGTGTGTGTGTATGTGTATGTGTAACTGTGTGTGTGTGTGTGTGTATGT
>JAMWET010004439.1:380000-392500 GCA_024036415.1 Prochilodus magdalenae
GGGTGGCTTTAGCTCGCGAAGTTTCTCTGACTCTGAAGCTGTTCTGTGTGGGTGGGGCCAGAGTGACGTCAGCCCTGTGATTGGCCAGGGGAATGCCTGTGGAAGCATTACCCATGTTTAGGACCAGCCGGTTTAGACGGAGAGGGGGATATATGGTGACACACAGGGGCCATTTATTGGGCACTGGAACATTTTCGAGAGGTTCGCTTTGACATGTTGACTCAGCTAGCTAGCTACATCAGTGGGCCCGTGTCTGAGCGACAAGCCTGGCAACCAAAACACAAAGATGCGGCTTCACAGTAAGAAACACCCTGTAAAGCTGCAGAGGGGTCTCCCCAGGTCCTGTTCGGGGTCTTATTATTGTAGGATGCTTTATCAACTACAGCCACCTCCTGTTCTTTATCTCGGTGCAGGGAAAGCAGTAGAACCACAACTGTACAGTTTATCCAGAGATCTATTCAAGCCACACGCTTGAAAGACGAGAGCCTTGGAAGTGTCTTGGGCCAGGACGTACGTCTGATGCGTCATGATAACAAGCAGAGAGCCATTACAGTACAGATGACCACATTTCACATTAGCTTGAATGGAGTTTCTGCTGAGCTTGTCCACACCACACTCACCTTTTCACGTTTGTGGAGCTCTGCTACTATAATAAAGATGTAACAGTGAAGACGACATCTGAGATCCTACTTTCCAAGACACCATTCCTACCGCAGGCCGTGAGGAATCACTGTGCTGCGGCATTTAGGCGAACAAAACATCGGCAGACGAAATCACTACTGGAAAAACAGCACCGGCTGATTTGATGATTGCAGATCTGAGCTGACCATGAGTCCCCACTGACCTGTGTGAGACAGAAACGAACAGACAGGCCGAGAGAGAGCGCGCGAGAGAGAGAGCGAGAGCAACATATTTATTATGATGACGAGGGAGCACTCGAAACCCAAGTTCAACCGGGGGCAGAGAGCGGAGCAGGCAGGCGGGCGGTCGGCCAACTCAAACGGGGAAAACGCATCACCCAGCAGCCCTGCCAACCACCCTCTATCAGCCTGCCGCACACACACAGAGGAAGAGAGCAGGGTGTGGAAATCAAAGCCCGAGCCAGCGCGTCTCACTGCATTCGTGTCCATAAACAAGTGAAAGCTTATGCATGTGTGCTAATGCGGGGAATGGAACCAAGGGCTCGCTGGGCACATCACACAGTGGAGGCATATATGATGGGACGGAGGGGGAAACGCACAACAGGCAACAAGGGTTAGCAGGTGGTGGTTTTCTAGGCTGTGATGTTTGTTCTGAGGGGCGGAAAGGAGATCTCACGACAATTCGGTTCAATTACAATACGCAACACCTTAAATAGACTGAACTGAATTCTACTATATACACACATCGTCAAAAAATAGCAGCAGGGTGGCCACCTTTCAGAAATTAAAAAAGGACGGGGGGTGTGGTCATGTGTGAGTGACATGTGGTTGAAATCGCATCCCGATGGTTGGTGTAGCTCAGCGGATAACACCACTGTCCGCCAGAGAGCCACCAGCACATGTGGGAGACTGGGGTTCGAATCCCGGTCTGGGTGACTATGCTGTGCTACACCAATAAGAGTCCTTGGACAAGACTCCTAACACTACACTGGCCCACCTGTAACATGATTAACCTTGTAAGTCGCTCTGGATAAGAGCGTCAGCTAAATGCCGTAAATGTATTTGATCTGATTCGGGGAGGGCCGGCGCGATTGTTTGGAGGAGAGTGTAATCAAATATGTGTGACAGACAGGCATATTGGACATTTACGGAAATACGGAACAAATCGCATCACGTATTGGTTTAATACGGGACGCAACATTAAATTGCCAAATAAAGGACGATTCTGTATTTTACAGGACGGCTGGCAACCCTAGCCGACAGGCTGGGAAGGTCTGACATCATGAGACATGCGACTGATTCAAGTTTCATGCTCGGCCGCGCATGTGACGCGACAGGCCTTATCGCTGTACCTGGCTGTCTATATAAGGTCGTGCTGTTGCGTGTGCTCTCCAGTCTGACTCGGTGCTCTTGTGTTGGGAGCATCCTTTGCAGAAGCGTTCGAAAGCAATTTGAGCAGTTGCAGAGGGGGCCACATCATAAGGGGCCTAGTGCCTTCATATACAGTATTAAAACGTTAGCAGTTGGAATTTAGGGACACAAATATATCGGCACAAACAAAGTATGAGGTATGGGCTGCTTTCCATTAAGAAAATAAAAGAGAATAAAACTTTTTCTAATTTTTTCTAATTTTAATAAGACACTTTGGAGATGTACCCAGACAAATCTTTTGGCTAGAAACTATATGGTGGGAAGTATGTTGTGGGCTTGAGGTTAGGGAACCAGACTTGGGACTGGTGGGTTGCCAGTTTGAGTCCCTAGAGAGGACATGGACATGACCGAAGTGCCCTTGAGCAAGGCACCTACCGCCGCAACTGCTCCCCGGGCGCTGTGGTTAGGGCTGACACCAGCTCTGGGTAAGTGTGCTCACTGCCCCCTAGAGTGTGTGTTCACTAGTGTGTATCTGTATCTGTGTGTGTGTGTGTGTGTGTATGGGTTAAATGTGGAAGACAAATTCCTCTCAGTGTGCAAAATAATGGTGGTTCAAATTAGCGGTGACCTGCCGAAGATTCATTTCTATGTGAATTTTAACATTAGCATTGGTGACACATTGGGAAGTTTTGGGAAGACCCCATTTCTGATCGGGATACTCCATTCCAATCCATGGCAACACAGATCCTGACACTGAGAGAGAATGGGTATGGTATGATTCTAACGGCAGGCCATGAGGAACGGTCATACTAATGAATTGAACTGATTCTAATCGATTCCAACATTCCGAAACCAACGCCACGGAATCAGCATCTTCATCAAATCACCTCATCACAACGCACTCCTACACAGCCGCGATGCATGAATCCACACGCAACCTCACTTCAACCTGCCTGACGCTGATGCAATGTGAGGTCCGTTATGTAACCGGACTCCAGTGCATCTCTCAGGTGACGTCGCCTCAGACGGCGTTCCACTAGCAGTGCTCTCTGATCTCCCGAACAGCGTCCACTCTCAGAGACTCAAACCACAGGAACACCAGAAAAGCTCCCGCACACAGCTCCGCTCATGCCCAGACAAAAAAAGAAAACAGCAATACAAAGCAAAGCACAAACACTCATTCCAGACTAAACATCGGCACACATGCCCGGAATTCAGCAGCCACCCCAAATCAAGGAATGCTACAGATTCCAGCCTTGGGATCGCAAATACCGACAGATAGTGTGAGACTGGCCTTCTTGAGAACAAGGAAGAGCTCACCGACGGAAAGCCGTGAAATGTTTTTATTCAGGGTCACATGAATGAAAAGGTTTCGAAGCTTGCGTTCAATTCCGAATCAGCGTACTACCCGGAATTCCACCTTCGGGAAAAAGGCCGAACATTCTAGCAGCAGTGAAAAATCAATGCACCATTTCACACTGATCTCCTTTACCTGCTGCTATCTAACTGTTACAGCCCTCATATCATGAAGCTGGGCGTTTAGGTTTTCCGTCAACAAGCCTAGAACAATTACTGGAGCTCTAGGGGTGTTTATTTCCTCTACCCAGCCAGTTTAAAAGACCCCTTTGGTTAATAAATGAGTTTATTGATGAATAAACAATGAAGTCCGACCGTCTTGGCTCATGTTTTGAACTCACCAGCAACAGCCCTCTTCCTCAGGAAGCCGTTACGTCAGAAACACAACTAATAAAATGACGGTGTTGCGCGAGTGCGGTAAAGGTGAGAGGCTAGAGCACATCTGTCTATTTAGCACTTCCTGATCCAGCGTTGCTCCGAACCTAAAACGCATGCACCGAGTGAATGACAGTAATGGTGGGGCTGTGGAAAGAATGACATAGCTGAATCGCATTGTGGAGCTAAGGCTACGTTCACATTACCAGGCTGGAGTGATTTAATCCGGATCTTTTCAGGACTGCATGGATGCACACGAGTCAGATTTGAATCACTTTCATATGCGGCCCTATACTGGATATGTCGAGCGGGGTCAGTCACTGGCACAATATCATCAAGGGGTCCCGCAGTGATCCGACACCAACCATGACTGAACAGAGACACAGTTCAGCAGGTGGCTGGATGCTGAATCTGATCCACTCACACCAGCACCACTCTCACTAACACACCACCACCGGGTCAGTGTCACTGGAGTGCTGAGAATCATCAAACACCAAGATAACACCTGCTCTGTGGGGGTCCTGTGGGGGTCCTGACCACTGAAGAACAGGGTCATAACGTATACGGAGAAACAGATGAGTTTAAGAACAAAGACTTTCAGAGAGTGAGAAGGGTAAAGATGAGTAAGACAAGGAAAGGAAGAATGAGAGATACAGAATATAGAAAAAGACAAAAAAGAACAAAGATGGGAAAAAAAAAAAAAAAAAGACAGAGAGAGAGAGAGAGAGAGAGAGAGAGAAGGAGAGAGAGAGAGATACAGAATAAGAAAGAGCAGCAGAGAGAGAAAGATGTAGAAGACAAAGAAAAAAAAGAAAAAGATAAAACAAAAGAAATGAAGAATGAGAGAGAGAGAGAGAGAGGGGGGGGGGGAGATAGATAGGGGGGAGGGGGAGAGAGATAGATCTGGGGCAGGCATTAAGACAAGGAAAGAAAGAAGAGCCTTAGAGAAAGAAAGGAAGGAACAGTGAAAGTTACAATGAAAAAAGACGAGGGATAGAGAGAGAGAGAGAGAGAGAGAGAGAGAGACGTGACGACAAACAGTTTATCTTGGCGCTGACCACGGTGCCTCCACCTGCGCCAACCAATGGTGCTGGCACTGACAGGAGGACTCATGGAGGCACCACTCCTCGCTGAATGTCTACAAATGTGGCTGTTGGGTCAGTCAGGTACCGAGAGAAGGCCCGTCCTTGCTTAGGTCACATGTTCAGCTGAGCTTGAAACCTGGATCATTTGCATATCTCACGATGTCGAACCCACCCACCAACTTTCCTTGCTGTCAGCTGATGCCTTCTGGGTGCAGCCACTCTTTGGATGCTGATTGGTGCAGATGCAGGCATCAGTGCAACACGAGCTAGTTGTAACTGTTTGCTGATTATCACTACAGCGTCTGCACTGTGTGTGTCCCCACACTCCACGCTTATCAACAGCTCCTCGCGGTGGAGAGTCAGTCCGGCGGAACAGAGATCCCAGCTGTAAATTTATCAGGCCTGTTGGGTCTGCTTGTCTGTTATTATATCAAAGCCATTATCCAATTGTCCTAATGTCCGTGCTGTGCTAAAAAACTCCAGTTTGTCTACAGATGATGTACCAGTGTTTGTGTGTCTCCGCTGCGGCTGTATAATGTCTGGCTGCGGCCGGTGCGTGTGTATTAGCCGTGTTTGTCTCGCCAGCTCCAGATGGCTGCCTGTTTTGTCTAACGGGATTAGGATTATCTGCGGATTTGACAGGCGAGTCTAAAAGGCATCCCACTGCCTCCATGAAGCCAGGCCTCCTTCAGTCAAAGCTCTGAGAGTAGCGAGAGCGAGCATGACCGGGAGAAGAGAGAGCCTGAGTGAGCCTGTGTACAGAAAGAGCACCCGAGACCACTTGACCAGGATACACTCACACTTGTGTCGGCTGACCTGCCCACACAATCCCTGCTGCAGCTGCAGGAACCAAAATTAGACTAGCCAGTGCCTCTCATCGCTGTCATAGCACCAGCTTTCTTTTATTAGGATGACTTATTTAACGTACTGTTACAGCTCCGGCGCTCCGAGGAGCTTCTGCATGACAACACCCAGAAGGAAAGTGTTCCGAGCTCACTTGCACAAGAGCCCGGCTCTGCTGGGGCACCTAGACGTATGTTATGTAACACGTGCTTGACAGCTGAGAGTGTCTGCTGGAATGTCGAGCGGGGTCAGTCACTGGCACGATATCATCAAGGGGTCCCGCAGTGATCCGACACCAACCATTACTGGACAGAGACGCAGTTCAGCAGGTGGCTGGATGCTGAATCTGATCCACTCACACCAGCACAACGCTCACTAACACACCACCACCGGGTCAGTGTCACTGGAGTGCTGAGAATCATCAAACACCAAGGTAACACCTGCTCTGTGGGGGTCCTGTGGGGGTCCTGACCACTGAAGAACAGGGTAAAAAGTTTAAGAACTTTCAGAGAGTGAGAAGGATAAAGATGAATAAGACAAGGAAAGGAAGAATGAGAGATACAGAATATAAAAAAGAACAAAGAAAGAAAGAAAAAATGAGAGAGAGAGAGAGAGAGAGAGAGAGAGAGAGAGAGAGAGAGAGAGAGAGAGAGAGAGAGAGAGATAGATAGATAGATAGATAGATAGATAGATAGATAGATAGATAGATAGATAGATAGATAGATAGATAGATTGATAGATAGATTGATAGATAGATAGATAGATAGATAGATAGATATAGGGGTCAGGGATTAGGACAAGGAAAGAAAGAAGAGCCATAGAAAAAGGAAGGAAGGAACAGTGAAAGTTACAATGAAAGAAAGACGAGATAGAGAGAGAGAAAGAAAGAAAGAAAGAAAGAAAGAAAGAGAGAAAGAGAGAGAGAGAAAGAAAGAAAAAAAGAAAGAAAAAAGAAAGAGAAAAAAAGAAAGAAAGAAAGAAAAAAGAAAGAGAGAAAGAGAGAGAGAGAGAGAGAGAGAAAGAAACAAAGAAAGAAAAAAAGAAAGAAAAAAGAAAGAGAAAAAAAGAAAGAAAGAAAGAAAAAAGAAAGAGAGAAAGAGAGAGAGAGAGAGAGAGAGAGAGAGAGAGAGAGAGAGAGAGAGAGAGAGAGAGAGAGAGAAAGAGAGAGAAAATAAAGAAGAGCCGAAGATATAGATAGATAAATGAATGAAGACAGATACAGAAAAATTCTCACAGCATCTCTGACACACACGTACGTACGTGCGCTCCTCTTTCCAAGAAGTGTTCCTGAAATAAACTCCAGCCTGGCCCACTTACACCCTGAGTCTGAATGCAGCCCTCGATTCTGAGAGCGCTGCTGTGTTTGGGTTTCTAACGAAGTTCAGGAACCGCAGAGCAGTTCAGCCAGGCCGAGGAAAACTCTGAGCAGGTTTATTAGTCCTGTGATTCATTTAGCCAAACCTCCACACAGCGCAGCGCAGCGCAGCTCAGCGCAGGCTTCAGCCCTTCTCCTGCTTCATCAGGAACGTGATTCAGCACTGCAGGAAACACGCAGCCCAACACGCAGCAGAGCACTCAGCCCAACACACAGCCAAACACGCAGTCAAACTCAAAGACACTAACCTAAACCAGGGAGTGCACTGCAGGCAGCCTGGTCCTAACCAGCACAGCACGAGGTAAACAAACACTCTTTCATAACACGCTCACACCGCATGGCAGCATCTACAGCATCACTCTATTATAACCTGATAAAGGACTCATTCATCTTCTTCCTAAAGGAACAGTTTGGCTAAAATCTCATTACGCAGTTTCCCCTCTGAGCAGAGGCGCAGCTGACCAACCAGGACGAGCTCGGTGTTCACATTTTACTTCCTTAGTTTAGCACTGGAGCCACGATACGATACTCGCATGGGATACCATAGCAACTACCGAGCAACACCCCAGCAACCGCCTGGGATACCACTGCAACTACCTACCCACACCCCAGCAACCACCTGGGATACCATTGCAACTACCTAGCAACACCCCAACAATGGAGCCATGATACGATACTAGCATGGGATATGCTATGGGATACCATAGCAACTACCTAGCAACACCCCAACAACCGCCTGGGATACCATTGCAACTACCGAGCATCACACCAACTACCACCAGGGATACTATTGCAACTACCTAGCTACTGCACAGCAACATCTAAGGAAATTCCTAGCAACACCATAGCAACCACTTGGCAAACTCTTAACACCACCAGTGAAACCACATAGAACTCCACAGCTCCCACTTGACAACATCCTAGCAACCGAACTATTCAGGCTGGGCACCCACTCCACATTTCTTTCAGGAACTGCCCTTTTCTACAACAACTGCAACATTAATAAACAACAAATAATAAACAACAAATAATAAACAACAAAAAAACAAAAAACAACACAAATGATAAATAATAACCAGAACAAAAATGAACAGCCCAAGATCAGAAACCTCATCAGCATTAGATGAAAGCAGGCTCTCACGAGGCCCCTGATGACCTTCATGCTAACATGAAGGAGGTCAGCTCACACGGCCTCCATTCTCTGGCCTTGCTGATTATACTGAGCGCTCAGTCGAGTGACCTTTGCCCTGTATTCTTGACCATGCTCTCCTCTCTAGATTAGATGTGTTATCAGCTCAGAGGAAACTCTGCTGACCCTCTGAGTGTGGCTTCCTGCGGGGGCTCGCACCCTGAGGGCCAAAAATAAAACACACACACACACACACACACACACACACACACACACAGAAGGACAAGAGTGCAGGCATGGAGGCCCCCCGTTATCAGCACCACTTTCACAGAAATCACAGACACCCACTGAACCAAGTTGCAACCCAAATCAGCAGGCATGCACACACACTGGCGCACACACACACACACTGGCGCACACACACACACACTCAGACACTCAGACACACACACTCAGACACTAACGTAAACACAGTCTCTTCCAGCTATTGTGTAGCTCCTGTATATTTAACCCAATACTCAATACTGGAAAGGAAAAAAAAATAAAACTTTTGAACAGCTCCACTCAGAGACAACCAAACCACAGAAGACACATAGTGAGAGTAAATGGGGCAGGACCGACTAACTGTCCCAGCAACCATCACCATGACTCATGAACAAACTGTTAAAAGAGAGCTGGTCCTGTAATCAATCACTCCCTTCGAGGAACGTCCAGTTGAATCAAACAGTCCTGTAGAATCTTTGCATTGTGAACATCCGTGTTACCGGCTGAAGAGCAGGCTGAGAGCCAGGTCAGATTCACCAAGCAGAGCAAACTGGAAACCACTTTAGGAGCCGACCTGGATAGCCATGCTAGCTGCTCCCAACATCAGAACTCCGGAATCAGTGCTCGGAAACATTCTACCCAGCGCAACTCAATTTCGGCGATTTTGCCCATTTCTGCCAACCAAAAGATGAAAACTCCAAAGAGACAAACCGTTAGACCAACGAGACCTTACTCAGGCACTGAGGCTGAAAACGTCAGCACAGGACGCTCCAGTCAATACACAGTATTAGTGTGCCTGTCTGGGGTGTTTCCAGCCCTCTGCCCAATGAGCGCGGGATAGGCTCCAACGTGGGGATGGGCTCCAGCGCGGGGATGGGCTCCAGCGCCCCCCTCATGTCTTATTTCTTCCAAAATGTTAAATTTAGGAAATAAGCCAAAAGTGTGTAGAAGTGTGTTCTCTATAGAGGATACATTCACTTATTGAGAAAATCAACATCACTTCATAAGGGCCTCCCTACGACTAGTTAGATAGAAAATAGAAAAATAAATAAATTAAAAAATGTAAAAATTTAAAACTCTACTTTGAATGTTAGCATGTTAGCATTCTGCTGACCGGGTCAGCCTAATCATCAGCCCAATCTGACAATCGGTTCATTCAAAACCTGTACAGTTTAAAACCTTTTAATTGCTGGTACAGCGTAGTAAGTAACATCCGCCTCCCATCCTGTAGACCAGGGTTCGACCCCCCCACCTGTGCAAGCATCATATACTATACCAGGACAAAAGTTCCTGGGCAAGCCCTCCAACACTACCGACGCCTACCTGTGAAACCACGAATCATCAATAATGCAAAGGTCACAATTTCACCATGTAATGCAGGGAATTCCCATAAACTGCCCTGGGACATGGATCAACACCACCAGGCAGCGGACGCAACTGTAGCATTTAAAAAATAAAACCTTTTAATTACATAACTTACAAACCATAGGCGCAAAAATATAATACGCACTTTAAAAGGACAGTCTGGGAAAAAAAAAATAATAATTTTGACGTTCGTGGCCGAGAGTGACTCATCCTGCCTTTCCCACCATCCTGGTCGTCCAGGTTTACAGGTGACAAAACAGTGATGTTCCAAAGTGGCTAAGACAGGGCTCAAAAAGTGTCAGCATGTCCTCCGTGCAGTGTTCACCTTCTTCCAAACACGCAGTGTAATCCAGGTACAGGCCACGTGTCACTTCACGGCGGCACCACCACCATGGTAAAACCTCCACATGCTTCCATGGTAAACCAGTGCAGGGATGCAGGGCGTGCCTCAGAGACCCTGTCTTCCATTATCCTCATTCCCCACCGCGTTCGGCTCCAAACCGGCCTCACAGACAGCGGCGGGACTCGCCTGTTTTGGGCACTTGGGATTAGACGCAGCAGGTTGGTGTGAAACGGAGCTTTCCTCAGCTTTCCTCCTCTTCCGGACATGGTGCTGGTGGTTCTTAGACTTCAGGTGAGCTGAAAGAGATAAATGCTATCACTATTTGGCCACACAATGCATATAAATGGACATGTCCATCAGGCTCTGTTTCCTCAGCGCTCGCTAGTATGGCTGATTAACTAGTATCTGAAGCGTGCTTAGCTGTCCATCTGACAGAACCGATACGCCTCCAGTGTTATCAGTGTTTACATCTGCTTCGGCAACGCTCCATCAAAACGCAGACGGCTCTGACCTGCTGCGACTGGCATGTGGCATCTGGAGGGAATTCGATGAGCTAGGCCTGCAGTTCAAACATCTGAAGCCTGTATAGAAAACATTCTCTATAGTTTTATGTAAAGCCTGTAACAGACGTTTTAGGATGCACTCACAGTTATACAAACGGCTGCACCCAGAGGGAATCAACCAACTGGAGAGAAAGTTGGTGGGTAGGCTTGACATTGGGAGACGAGTTAACCTAGACAAGGGCCTGACATTCCGCAAGCAGCGATGCCCTTTGTACGTCATCCTGATAGTGCTAGCACCATTGGCAGACAGCTGCATGACATAGGCTGCATGCACCTAGACTGCTACACCAACTGTCCTTAACACCACATCAACGTCACCATGTCACATGTCATGGAGTGACTCGGAACGGCAGCGGGTCATCTTCAGTGCCGAGTCCCCATTTTGTCTTGGTGGAGACGCCCAACGAATCTGTGTGTGGAGGCACCGTGGTCAGCGCCAAGATGAACACATCCAGAGAGCCTGGTGTCACTCCACCTCCACCCCTACCGCACCATCTGCAGGAACTGTGTGAGGATATTTAAGATGCATGGGATGGATTATCACAGGACACCATTAGGAACCTCTACAACTCCATGCTGGGATGTCTGTATGTTGGGTTAGCAAACATCACGGCCCGACGCCATACTCAGAGACAGACTTCTGAATGTGTAGCTCAATAAATATTGATCATATCAGTCTAAATGTATCATCAGTTATTGATCCTGGTCACCTTTATCTTCCTTCCCAACAGCACCGCAATCCCACACCTCCTTCTGGGTGCAGCTATTCTTTTGACAACGAGTGTACACCGAGAAATCAAACACTTATCATTTGTATGGTATTATGATACAAATTTTTAATAAGGGGGATTTCATGAGGTTAAAGCATGAGAAGAGGAACAAGCTTCCATGGCTCTATATAAGACCATTCCATGTTATTCCTAAAACATGCTCACCATAAAAGTAAATCATAGCCGGTTCCTGCTGCTATGAAATTGATGTGGTAAGTCTATCTGGGACAAAGCCAAAGTTTTTCCAGGCCACCTTAAATGCTGCAGCAGTGCAGGGGTAAAATGCTGGGCCCCTGGCTAATAAGCCCGACATATGCTCCATCCTGGCTGGTTAATTAGCCAAGCTGTGTTAAAATGGTGAGCGGCAGCTAATTCTCCACCCTGGATTAAAGCAGCCCCCGAGTGCCAAACAGGCACGAGAAACAACCGCGTCGGGAACGCTCTACACAGCCTATATCCATTCAGCTGTAGAGAGTCCCGGATTCCGTGATTAGCCGGGAGCGACGGAGACACGTGAGGTAAACACCTTTCCTTTATTACAGGCAGGAGCTTTAAAGCTCGGTTTTGTTCATTTGGAGATGCAGCTACATTTTTTTTGTTTACCTTTATTAGTAAGAGCCATATGACAACATGCTTTATTATGAAATTATTATTTTTATTATATATATTATTATTATTTGAATTTATTTGATGGTTTCTAAGAAAAACGGCAGAGCCAGTTACCCCTTCAACAACCACTGGTGGAAAGCATTGTGGGAATTACCGATAAATAACTCAAATTCGTTCATTCATTATTAATTATTCATAATTCATTCATATTCCATCCCCTATTAGTATTATCGGTGGGTGTGCTAGGCCACCGGAGGCCTGTCTTCGGAAGATACGATGCTCACCTGTCCACTCCAGGTCTCCGATGATTATTTTATCACACAGTTCGCACATGTGGTGACTCCGCTTGTTGCGTGGCGCCTCCCCTTCGATCCCCATCGGTTCGACGGAAGGCCGCTCTCCCTGCCCGGG
>JAMWET010004439.1:397500-440000 GCA_024036415.1 Prochilodus magdalenae
ATGGCTCTGGCACTAACTGGATGACTCATGGAGGACACCACTGCTCACTGAATGTCCAACATCACGGCTGTTGGGTCAGTCAGGTAGGATGATGAGACCTGTCGTTGCCTACATCACGTGCGGCCGAGCGTGAAACTTAAATCGTTTGGTTGATTCCTTCTGGGTGCAACTAGACTTTTGATGATGCGTGTATACAAGGCTGTAGCTGGGTACGAGTTGCGTTCCTGTCTACGTAGTTTTCCTCTAGGCTAGCAGAGCGTCTGAGAAGCAAAAGAGGCAAAGGCTAAGATGGAGCCCCAAGGTCTGAGCCCCTGAACGACCCAGGCCCACCGTGTGTCAAACAGGAGAGAGTCCTGCCACAGTCCAGCACCCCTCAGTGACCACAAGATGATGCAACACATTCCTTAAGCTGCAGAGTTTCTGCTTCAATGCCTAATGATCAGAAAGGGGAGTGTCCCAGGAGGCGGAGTCCACTTCACTTCATTATAATACCCAACAACATGAATAACAAACATCTATATGGAAATAATTATGCAAATACTAAATCAATCATTTGTGCTTCTCCTTCTAGAGCAGTGTGTTCACACCTGGGGGGGTATGGGGGGGTGGGCTTCTTTATTGGCTGTTTGTTTGCACCTGGTGTGTATGTATATCTAGTCAATATGAATATTACATAAGAAAGCCGGCTCATAAATAACGTAACGTCAAAACATATCGGTGCATCAGAGCCAGGTCCTGCTTTACCCCACACCTGCCACTGATCTGAATCAAAGACCGGCTTTCTTTCTTTCACTCAGCCTGAACTCGTTTTGTCCTCCTTCGCGCTCTTCAGACAAGAGAGGCGGCAGGTGGACCTGGGTTGTTTACACCTGGAGTGCAGAGAGATAACATCCCTATTGCGCAAGGAAACCACAACACTTTCCTGAGGGTAATCTAAAAATCTAAATAGCATCAGGAGAAAGTACGAGGTCACGTTTTCGAGGGTTTGGACCTAAACCTCCGCCGACTTTTCAGGACCTCGGCATACAGGTGCAATCATGGAACAGCAATTCAAAGCATTTGCATATGATATGATGCACAGAGCTTTACGGTGGCGGTGACGGAAACCAGAGGCCATCATGGAAAGTAGTAAAGGTTTAGGCCGAATGACGCGATCAGCCCTAGACGGGGTCACCTGGGGGTCCTGCACAACCTGGTAATTAATTTGAGGGCTGTGGTTTATTCTGAGGCAATATGGTCATTGTGGGAACACAGCCAGCAGTTTGCTGGGGGTGTGCATGGGGGAGGCGGGGTTGGGGGGGTTTGTGTATTACTGCTGAATGGGTGGGCACGGACAATTATTAGCTTCTTGGGCCAAGCAGTCTTCTTCACTGAGGAAAAACACTTCAGTAATCAGAAGCAGCCTAACGCATGAAGCTATAATGTAAAATATTATGGTATGTATCTGAACTGTGACGACTCTTTATTGCATGTCCTGTTCGTCTGCACTCTTGGACACGCTAGACGTTTAAACACCAGACATATGGACATGTTTATGATAATTCAGTATGGCCATTCCTGATGATACCCTCGCCCATTTGCACATTATTGCACTGCCCCGGGATCTTAATGCATATATTTACATATTTTTATATTTTCTACTTGTTTTCTACAGTGGTTTTTGTCTCCTTGAAGATATACATTGTTGTATATATTTACATAACATACTGTATTATTTATAGTTATGACTATCTATCTATCTATCTATCTATCTATCTATCTATCTATCTATCTATCGCTAACAGATTTTTCTTGAACTGCGAGTTTTTTCTCCAGAACAATCTTTTTTCCAGAATTTCTTTATGACTTCTCCTTTGGCTTTAGCCTTTTAACATGCTCACCAAAATAGGCGCATCTACAGAAAGACCCACTCTATTTTCTCTAGCCTAACATGTCTCTGCCAATTGGTAGAGATGGCACAATCATGCTCAGTTCAATCATGCACCTACTTATTTAAGATATTGTGAGTCAATATGTAATCTACAGTTGAGCAGAAAATTAATGTTAATTTAATTTTAGCTGACTTGTCGAAGTTTGTGGAGTAGTTATCTAATAATATAATGCATATTATAATATGCAATAATATAATGGAGATTTTATAATTAAAAAAATAAATAAACAGCTACACTATTGTGCTGTCCGCTTGTCTAATGACGGTGACATTTGGGGGTTTACTGATGTGGTTGGTTGTGTGGAAGTGCGACGAGTCTGAACACTCTGCAGTGCTACGTGGTTTGCTCAGACTGGATTACAACAAAAACAGGCAGGAGCTGAAAGTATGTGGGTGCGGGTGGACATGACGGATGATGTATTGGTTCTAGGTTTTGCCACAGGTGGAGGTGATCATTGCTTATCGATTACACTACATAAGATATTGCTTCCCGGCTTCAGTGTGTTACATTCCAATTGCTTGTGTGCAAAACAAACAGCTATAATCATCACAAACTTACTTAGCAACGTGTTGATATTAACGCAGTACAGTAACTATATATTTTGCTAGAACAAAATGGTGGGACGGTTTGTCTTGATCCCTGACAGGTATGCCGAAGTAGGGTTTGTAGACCTCGTGCATCTTAGCAGATGCTTTCACAGAGTATCTCCTCACTCTGGTCTTGATAAATTGGTCCACAGATGTAGCAGAATGCGGCTGCTGGATGCTGCAGCCTCTTGATGCCTCTAAATTAAATGGAGCTCTGTATCCACTGTCCACTCACTCAGCTGGAACGTCAACTGAAATGGCTGTTTTAACACACCTGTATGTATCTGCTCTGTAGACTCCTGGACAGTTCCAGATAGTTCTGGAAAGTTCTACAGAATTCTCTAGAACAGTAAAAGTTACAATGGATGATACATGCATGCTAAAAATCATATAATGGATCATACCCACACACTTTCTCTCCTCTGACATCTAAAAATGTTCCAGAAAACAGTTCTAGAAACTTCTGGAGAGTTCTCATACTTTCTCTAGATGCTATTTAGAAGTTCCAGAAGATACTCAAGGTCTACTGAGCACTGAATGAATCACAAATCTCCTGAACGTGAAAGCAAAGTGGGGACCAGCAGCCACTGTCTGTACACACTCAGTACCTGGGAACAAGACACAACATAATTGGGCCCATATGGACCTCTCTCACTCATCAGATAGATCATTTCAACGGTTGGTAGTCACCGGCACTGGCGCTACCAACAATTCTGGAGAGCCAAACAGAGTGAGAACAGAGCTTTTTTTGTCAAACCACTCTGAATGATTTTTCTGACTTCTTAACAATTTAATTACACCAAAATCAGAGCCGCATAATCTTAATAGAGCAACGTATTGACCCTAACTACCCCGAGCCTTCAAAGCAAGAGACACTGGGTATACACAGAGGCCAGGCTTCTTCTTTTCTCCCATCCGACACATCCTAACATACCTCTGCCAATTGGTAGAGATGGCACAATCATGCTCAGTTCAAAACCTACTTAATTAAGATATAGTGAGTCAAAATGTACTCTACAGTTAAGCAGGAAATGAATGGTAATTTAATTTTAGCTGACAGTTAGATGTTTCGTGGACATTTGTCACAAATGAAGGAAACACACTCAGTACCTGAGAAATGAAGGAAACACACTCAGTACCTGAGAACAAGACAAAACGTAATCGGGCCCATATGGACCTCTCTTACTGATCAGGGTAGATCATTTCAACAATCATTTCAATAGTTGGTAGTCACCGGTGCTGACACTACCAACAATTCTGGAGAGCCAAACAGACTGAGACCAGTATTTTCTTGTCAAAAAACTCTTTCTGACTTCTTAACAATTTAATTACACCAAAATCGGAGCAGCATAATCTTAATAGAGCAACGTATTGACCCTAACTACCCCAAGCCTTCAAAGCAACAAAACAAGTGACACTGGGCATACACAAGAGGCCAGGCTTCTTCTTTGCTCCCATCAGACACATCCTAACATACCTCTGCCAATTGGTAGAGATGTCACAATCATGCTCAGTTCAACACCTACTTAAGATATTGTGAGATATAGTCTTGTAGATGTTTTGTGGACATTTGTCACAAATGTCCTGAACGCGAAAGTGGGGACCAGTAGCCACTGTCTGTACATTTTAGACCTGAGAAATGAAGGAAACACACTCCATAGCCTTCAAAGCAACAAAACAAGTGAAACTGGTATACACAGAGGCCAGGCTTCTTCTTTTCTCCCACCCGACACAAACAACCCCACCTGGCTCGTGCAGAGCACACCTCGCCCTCCCCGTGCCCGGCTTTGCCTCTCGCCTGCCGCTGCTCTTAATCAAAGATTGGGTTTCTCTTTTCAGCCCGCGCTCTTTTTGTCCTCTATTATGCTCCTCAGACAAGAGGGAGGCAGCAGGTGGGCCTGTGCTGGAGCACCTGGTCTACCTGAGCCATGTGGGGAGTGGAGGAGCATGCCTCTCTGTCTCCCTCTCTTTTCTTCACAGCTCTTTTAACTTCTCCCCTCTATGGTTCCTTGGGCTAAAAGGGTCAGGGCAGAGGGGCAGCGCGGCTTGCCTGCGGGACAGCAGATGCTCGACGGGGTGGGGGGGCGGAGGAGGCGCTCCTCCCCTCTTTTAACTTAAAATCTCAGTGAAATCTAAGTAAAAGAATCCTGCGGGACGTGAAAGGAAAGGAACGGAGAGAAAGAGGAGCTTTCTGACCATACAGCTCTCGACTGACGACCTCAATAGGGTGGTGCCACTCCACGAGGGCTGTAGCAGCGTCCGGAGCTGCTGCGGAGAACAGAGCTGGGTGTGTGCGCTGCCAGAGCTTGAGCTCGAGCGCAGAGAGCAAACCGTGGCATCACACCTGCCGCTACTTCTGTGATAAGAGAGACTGCAGGAGGGGAACGTGGGGTGGAGGAAGGAGGGGGGTCTACATTTCAGTACAGGGCACTTGTCGCCAGCTCACGGCTACAGCGGTAGGACTTTGCCCCTCATTACCATCAGTCTTCATTCGCTCCCCCACCCCCATGTGTGAATGAATAGTGCACGTGTGTTTATGTAAGGAGAGGGTAGGAATCGTGCATGCGCCACTCTAAACTTTCCCCTTGATGTCAGACTCTCCGATTCCACTTTCAAGAGATTCTGTAGCTGTCATGACTTGCAGGTCTACGGCTTAACGGAGCGACTAGTGGTTTAGGTCTGCAGGTCATTAGATGGATGTAAAAAGGCAAGCACACCTGGAATCATGTCTCCAAACCAGGAACTTTACAGGTGAAGGAAACCTGTAACCCTACCTAGTCACTTTCATTGCAAGTTCACCAACAAGACTTCGCAGCCAAGAAAATTCGGACATCTAAGCGAGCAGCAATCGTCCACATCACCTTCAAGGATTCAAGGAGATTTGTTATTGTCATTCGCATCACATGTGGTACATGGGGTGGAACAAAATTGTAGTACTCAAGGACCCAGTTACACCCAAACAGCAGTACTTAAATAAATAAAAATATAAAAATATTAAAAAATATAAATATAAAAAATATAAAAATATTAAAAAATATTAAAATATTAAAAAATATAAATATAAAAAATATAAAAATATAAATAAATATATAAAAATATACTTTAAAAAATATAGAACGAAAGAGCAGCAAGGAAACTGAAAAGGTAGCAGCAGAGTGTGTCCACACAGTGTTCAAGAGTTTTCCTGCAGAGCTCGCGCATGAATAAGGGGCCAACGTTTTGTCTTGATCCCTGACAGGCATGCCGAAGTATGTTCTGTAGGCCTTGTACATCTTAGCTGTGGCTTTAACCGGGTACTCCTCACTCCGGTCTTGATCAATTGGGCCACAGACGTAGCAGATCGTGTCTGCCGGATGCTGCAGCCTCTGGATGCCCTCTAAATGAACTGTAGCTCTGTCTCCACTGTCTACTCACTCAGCTTAACACACCTGTATTTATACGGCTATGAAGACCACGGGACAGTCCCAGACAGTTCTAGAAACCTCCAGACAGTTCTGACGACACTTCTTGAGAGTTTACACATTTCTAGAAGCTACCTGAAGCACAGAATGTGTCACAAATGTCCTCATCAAAACATCACTGACCCCAAAAGCCCGGTCTATGGGGACCAGTAACGATTTCTGTAGGTTTCAGGCTTAAGTAAACACACCTATGTGAAAAGTGGGTGCTTGCTATGGTATCGGTAGTCAGTTGCTATAGCATCCCACATAGTAGCTTAGGTGGTTGTCCCAGGTGGTGTCCCAGGTGGTTGTTACGGCTAGGTGGTGGTATTTATGGTATTCAAAGTGCATGCAGGAGTGGTGTTAATCTGTTGCTATGGTATCCCGGGGGTGATTATGGTGATTGCTATGGCGTCCCAGGAATTTGCTAGGATAATGCTAGCTGGCTGCTGTGGTATCCTAATGCCGCTAGCTGGCTGGTATGTATCAGGTGGTTGCTTTGGTATTCCAAGCGATTTGCATCATATCCCATGCAGTTGCTGGAGTGTTGCTAGGTGGTTGCTAAGAGTAACCCAGGTAGTTACTAGGATGCAGCTAGGTGGTGGCTATGATATCCAAAATGGTTACAAGGGTGTTGTTATTCAGGCGCTAGTGTATCCCAGGTGGTTGCTAAGGTGGAGCTAAGTAAAGAGTGTTTCAGGCTACATAAACACACATGGCGCATCTCATTAAAATGTCATAGACTTAACAAATCTCAATCAGATTATTATTCTGAATGGCCATTCAATGTCAGACACTCAACACTTCCTTTCATCACTTAACATGCCTACTGCTGCAGAAGCAGGGAATTCAACTGACATGCAAAATGACCAACTTTTTGTCTCTCTGCCAATGTGAGGGTGGAGCATCTGTGCCTGAGAATACTGTACACCTCCAGCTTGCTCATACCTTGCATAAACGTGGTTCACATTTGGGTAGCATCCAAAAATCCTTTAGTTGGATTCCATTTATCCTTCACATTAAAATGCTTTCCCAGTTATGAGGTGGCATCAAGTGTGATCCCTTCTACCCTTCTCCAAAATCTCAGTTTGGGTTGGCTTGGTATGCTTTCATCAGCCAAGGAACTCCATCCCTGTGTGTTCTCTCACCAGGTAGTTGGCACACGATGGCACCTTTCTAATTACGTTATTGTGTGCAGCTCTAAAAACGCTTTCCAAATGTGGTTTGAATGATCCGACCGCAATCGGATCACAATGTGTCCTGGATGCGTCAACACCTGGGTTTTCATGTGGTCAGGTGAAATCTAAACATGATCTAATCGCCAAAAACACTGACGCAAGGGCTAAACGGCCTCCATGAGCTCCACAAGAACATCTGGAGAGAGGAACACTTAAAAAGGGATTGGTGTGGATTAGAGGTTGGAGAGACTAGTCAACCTCGCTGTTCTGCGAGGGAGCTCAACATTGGTTAGTTGCTTTTGATGACCGACACCAAAAACATGAATGCCTCAGAGAAGACAACAGGTGAGGAGCTTGATTATTTCATGGTCCTAATCTCTGGTTTCCTGATGACCAGCCTGATGTTGGAAAGGGCACCTCACTCTCTATTGACCTATGGAGTTTGGACTAGCTCCGACATTTCTCTGGTGATCTTCAAAGATCAGATACTGAATGATGTCATCTTTGGTTTCTCAACGTCCACAAAAGTCATGTGTTGATGGAAAGGGGATATAACATTGTATAGTGTTTTTTTTTTTTAGGGTTGCGCATTCCTGGCTTTCCCGACCTTTGGTGTAGGCCAACGCCTCAGCAAGCCCACCACGGTCGTACCTAATTTGGAAACAAATTTGCAGAATTCCATTTCTGTATCTCCGGGTCCCTCAAGGCTAGCCATGCAATCCAGGCTCAGGTGGAAAGAGCACATCACTCTCTACCAGCCTGATGAGTCTAGCTTTGCTCGAACATTGTCTGTTGACCCAAAGAGCTTCAAAAGATCAGAAATTGAACGCCATTAGCTTCGGTTTCCCAAAGACTACAACAAAAAGTCATGTGCTGGTATAACGCCTTATAATCCCGTAAAGCTATGGCACTCTTGATTTCTCTGGCCTCCAATCCCAAAATCTCAGCAAGGCCACCTAACTTTGTGACCAAATTTGTGAGATTCCAGGATCTGTACCTCTAGTTCCTAGAAGGCTGCCAATAGAGGCATACCCTGTAAACCTGTAAAGATTGAAGATCCTTACTCTCATTTTTGCCACATTATGGTGCTCCAAATTTCTCTGGCTCTTCCAAAGTTCAACAAACGTCAAAGCAAGGCCGCCTAATTCCGATACAAATTTGCGAGATTCCAGGGTCCATATCTTGTGTTTTTGGAAGGCTAGCAATGCGATCCAGGGTTTGTTGGAAAGGGCACATGCTGTACTGAGCTGTGGAGATTGTCCGTCACTGATTTCTTACCATCCCTCACTTTTTAAGACATCACCAGCGATGAGATTTGACCTTCGTCACATGACTGAACTTGTTGTGTAGCCCCTAGTGTGGACCTGACTGGGACCAAGACTCTTATCGATTCCAATCAGCTTCCACACTGCAGAAGACTCACCTAAACCCTTAACCGAGCAAGTGATCTTGGTTTTAGCTAAGCAGAGACTAAAGACGATCTGTTTGGACCTACTATATCGACTGGGCTGTAGTGAACAGACAGCTTTGCTCTCCAGAGTGATCCAAGACAAACATAACCTGGTCAAACAGCCTTATTGAACACAAGTCCTCACTTGTCCTGTTTGGTCACAAGCAGATGTGTGCACACACACACACACACGCACGCGCGCGTTGACAGCTGACAGCCTTAAACACTGACTAGATGTGTTCTGTACAGCACAGCCCGTGTAACACAGAGCCTCTAGAGAGAGAAGAAGAAGAAGGTGTCCGGTGTGTAAGGGGACACTTTTCGGTGTCGCACCTGTTACACATCCTGCTCAAGTTTCTCCAGGCGCTGACAAAAGGAGAGGCGCTGTTACTTAACGCTCACACCAGCTCCCATCGCAGCAGCCCGAAACTGCTGCCTTTATGCTTCCATCAGCAGCGAACCCACCACTGCCTCCCCACATACACACACACACTCAACACAACACCGCACAAAGAAACTCACAGTCGGAGAGCAGCGTAAGCATGTCCACAATAAGTCAATTAACTCCTGTAACGTGTGAGCTGCAGCGCCCGCACGTTCCTCTCCATTACAGACACACACACGGACTATTCTGTGGGTGGTTTCCCCCTCCAAGCCACTGCGGGGTTAGTCTGGGCCAGGCCTCATCATTCAAAACACAGGCCTGTCTAATTCAGTAACAGTCAGTGTACAGTTCAATACACAGCCAACAATGGCCATTCAGAAAAGGGAGGGAGGGGGGGAGATCTGTCCATTCTTTGCCAAAGAAACGAAACCCTGTGCTCGGACAAATAATACCCTGCCTTTAATCAAACACTGATAAATGCTCAGTGGCACCCAACACAGAGCCTTTGTGCTTCCTATAGACACACGCTCGCATTGACACATGCACATCCTCAGGGCTGGAGGCCGAGTATCGCCACGGGCGCAACAAAACCCCAAACATACAGCAGATACACCCGCCACCTTCAACGCTAGGTAACGTAACTAGACATCGGAAATTATTTACTAATCTGCATTAATAATATTTAAAAACAGTTAATTAATAGATTTTCACGTTAACAGGGAAGAAAACAGCATCATAAAAGTGTGTTTCCTGAAGAAGAGAGAGAGAAAAGAGCCTGAGCCTGTTAAGGCGTTTCTAGTAAGTTCTTATGATATCCCAGGTGGTTGTTACGGTGTTAGTTGGTTGCTGTAGTATCCCAGGTGGTTGTTAGGTGGTTGCTATTGTATCCCAATTGGTTGCTATGGTGTTGGTACATGGCTCAATCTGTATTGCCATTAATTGATAAGATAGACAGTTACTATGGCATCCCAGGTGGCTTCTAGGGTGTTGCTAGGTTGGTGCCATGTTATTCCTATGGTTGCTAAGGTGTTGCTAGTCAGTTCTTATGATATCCCAGGTGGTTGTCAGGGTGTTAGTTGGTTGCTGTAGTGTCCCAGGTGGTTGTTAGGTAGTTGCTAGGTGGTTGCTATTGTATCCCAATTGGTTGTTATGGCTTTGGTACATGGCTCAATCTGTATTGCCATTAATTGATAAGATAGACAGTTACTATGGCATCCCAGGTGGCTTCTAGGGTGTTGCTAGGTTGGTGCCATGTTATTCCTATGGTTGCTAAGGTGTTGCTAGTCAGTTCTTATGATATCCCAGGTGGTTTCCAGGGTGTTAGTTGGTTGCTGTAGTGTCCCAGGTGGTTGTTATGTGGTTGCTAGGTGGTTGCTTTTGTATCCCAATTGGTTGCTATGGCGTTGGTACATGGCTCAATCTGTATTGCCATTAATTGATAAGATAGACAGTTACTATGGCATCCCAGGTGGCTTCTAGGGTGTTGCTAGGTTGGTGCCATGTTATTCCTATGGTTGCTAAGGTGTTGCTAGTCAGTTCTTATGATATCCCAGGTGGTTGTCAGGGTGTTAGTTGGTTGCTGTAGTGTCCCAGGTGGTTGTTAGGTGGTTGCTAGGTGGTTGCTTTTGTATCCCAATTGGTTGCTATGGCGTTGGTACATGGCTCAATCTGTATTGCCATTAACTGATAAGATAGACAGTTACTATGGCATCCCAGGTGGCTTCTAGGGTGTTGCTAGGTTGGTGCCATGTTATTCCTATGGTTGCTAAGGTGTTGCTAGTCAGTTCTTATGATATCCCAGGTGGTTGTCAGGGTGTTAGTTGGTTGCTGTAGTGTCCCAGGTGGTTGTTAGGTGGTTGCTAGGTGGTTGCTTTTGTATCCCAATTGGTTGCTATGGCGTTGGTACATGGCTCAATCTGTATTGCCATTAATTGATAAGATAGACAGTTACTATGGCATCCCAGGTGGCTTCTAGGGTGTTGCTAGGTTGGTGCCATGTTATTCCTATGGTTGCTAAGGTGTTGCTAGTCAGTTCTTATGATATCCCAGGTGGTTGTCAGGGTGTTAGTTGGTTGCTGTAGTGTCCCAGGTGGTTGTTAGGTGGTTGCTAGGTGGTCGCTATTTTATCCCAATTGGTTGCTATGGCGTTGGTACATGGCTCAATCTGTATTGCCATTAATTGATAAGATAGACAGTTACTATGGCATCCCAGGTGGCTTCTAGGGTGTTGCTAGGTTGGTGCCATGTTATTCCTATGGTTGCTTAGGTGTTGCTAGTCAGTTCTTATGATATCCCAGGTGGCTGTTAGAGTGTTAGTTGGTTGCTGTAGTATCCCAGGCGGTTGTTAGGTGGTTGCTAGGTGGTTGCTTTTGTATCCCAATTGGTTGCTATGGCATTGGTACATGGCTCATTCTGTATTGCCACTAATTAATAAGATAGGCAGTTACTATGGTATCCCATGTGGCTGCTAGGGTGTTGCTAGGTTGATGCATTTGTTATTCCCATGGTTGCTAAGGTGTTGCTAGGCAGTTTCCAAGGTGTTGCTAGGCGGTTGCTAATGTGTTACTAGGCCTTGACAAGCTTTACCAGGTGGTAATACCAAGATGCTTCTATGTGGTCGCCAAGGTGTACTTATGTTGCTAGGTGGTTGCTAGGCCGTCGCTATGCACTATGAGGCTGTTGACAAGTTTTATCTAGTGGTTACTTAGCTGTGAATGCTAACGTGCTGTGAGCCAGTCACTAGAGTTTCTAGGCAGTAGCCAAGGTGTATCAAATGGTTCCTAAGATTGTTGCTAGGTAGTTGCTCATATGTTGCTAGGCAATTGCCAAGGTGTACCATGTTTTTTAATAAAAGTGGAGTTACATGGTGGCTAATGTGTTGGTAAATAGTTCCTAACATGAACTATGGATGCTAAGGTGTTGCTAGATGGTTGCTAAGACATTACAAAGCAGTTGCCGAGGTGTGCGATGCAGCTGCTGGCGTGCTGCTAGGTGGTCGCTGAACAGTAGCTAACGTGTTGCTAGGTGGTTGCCAAGGTGTTGCTAAGCAGTTGCTAACGTGTCATAAGGTGGTGGCCAAGGACCGGTATTTAAATTCTACTGGTCTACATGATTTATCCCAGACTTCCACTAACGCTTTGCAACAACTTCCTAAACAGTTGGGAAGGACATGTGTGCTTGGGAATTCAGTTACCAAATCCAGATCCCAGAATTCATTACGCTGTTACTCGGAAAACCGTGGAGAAAATATACATACAAGCAACTCAATGAAACGCCACAGAGTTTAAAGCGGGCTGTAAAATGACAGCGCTGCTCCCATTTACCCACATTTAATCACTCTTCGCTACAACAAAGCAGCAGGGCTGCGGCACGGCGTACGGTGCCAAGGACACATGGTTAAGGACTCGGCTAAAAAGGAAGAGATACTCCGGCCGTAACCAAGCTAACTCATCTTAATGACGACACGCAGCCCAGAACCAAAACCAACAAAAAGCCCTTTCTGTTTTCAGTGCTTCCTCTGTAAACATGCTGGCACATCATCCACTGAACAGAGCAGCCCTGAGTGGAAGAAGGTGAGTCATCACCATCTACCAGTGCAGTTCTAGTGCGTCGGCTCATTAGCTAATTCAAGGCAGCCTCAATTACTCAAGAGCCGAGGCCAAAAGATTTTCAACAATGAAGCACGTTTTCCAATCACCCACCTCTGTGAGCTGACTCTCCATTCATGCTACAGTAGCAACAGTGCACCAGAATATCACGCTTACATATACCAGGCCAAAATAAAATAAACCAAAACAGATAAAGTTAATTATATAAAAGTTCAGTTATCTAAACTCCCCCTGCCAGTGCTGCCCCCTACCAGTGTGGAGGACCATGTTCCAAACACTTAAGATAAAACCGCAGCACCCCAGGAGGTATTAAATCCCCCCGGGCCTTCATGCTCCGGCCACACAGGCAAATTCCAGGCAGTTGGCTAATGCTGCCCAGATTAGAGCGGTCAGCTGAGGGCCCCATGAGGCCCTGGGGGTGGGAGGGCTTATCTGTGACCAAAAGCAGGTCAGGAGTCCAATAAAGGCGAAGCAAGGAAAAGAAAGAGGGCTAGTGAGGACAACAGTAGTGCAGTTGTAACGGCAAGAGGGCAAACGGTCGGGTATGGAGGAGGGTAGTGGGTCAGCATTGGCGGTGAGGTGGTGTAAGAGGCGAAGGGCTTAAGCACAGTTCACTGAGTTGCTGGTGGAGGTGCTACCAGAGAATATTACTGAACCCTGTGACGTGGTTATATATGGTGGGCTGGGGTGCGGTCATTCTTTAGGCCCTACAAGGTGGTTACTGTGGCATATGGGTTCGGTGTGCAGGGGGTTTGTGTTAGGTACCAACCAAACTAACTTACTGAAATGCAAATGCAACGTCCCGGAAGTATGAAGATGGAGAAAAGGAGGTGAAAATGGGAAAGTGCATCATTCAGAAGGTGGGAATTCTGCGGAATTAAGATTTTGGAATTGACTGGGGTGCTTCCTAATGAGCCCTAATTAGTACAAGCTCACAGACTCATGGTGCTTCTATCCAAAAGTCCCGGTACAGATTCAAAAAGCGTGTCTGTAGATTCTCACCTCTGAAGCAGCCTTGCACACCAGCCCAAAAACAGCCTTATGGCAGGCCTACGGGCAGCAGGGTGTGGGGCCATATGGCAGGAGACAGACAAACACTTAATCAGGTTTAGCCACTGTTTCCACTCCATCCTTTTAGCTCTAACTGGATTGCTAATAGGCCAAGAGGGAGTGGACAGAGGGCCGTCTTCAGCGTCCCGGCCTCAGAGCACAGCGGGCAGAGCCTGCAGGCGACTCTGGGGAAACAATGGCTGCTTGAAGGGGGGGGGTGGGGGGTGGGGGTGTTGGTCGGTTTGGGAGATAAACGACTAGGAGAGGAAATCCGAGACACACTCAGCTGCTGTTGTGGTGAAACAGCAAGTAGAGATGGTGGTGTCGGTGTGGGAGGAGGGAGGGTTGACATCCAGTCAATGAGCAGAACGGGGAAAAGGATCAAAGGGGGTCCCACAGGATGGTGGGCCATTACAGGAAGAGTGCGGAAAGGATGGATGGGTGGATGGATGGTGGTGGGGGTTGAAGGAAGGAGGAGGAAATGCATGAGGGTAGAACTCAAGTTCAGAAGGAGAACGAGCCTCAAGCATATCCAGTTACGGACAAGCAGAGGTTTCCTCATGCTTCTCTTCATCACCCCCTTCTTTTTCCGAACGGCGGAATAGAGCCTTTAAGTCCTGACAGTTTTAGACCTGCCCTATCTCCCGAAGGCACCCTGCCACTGAGAGGCATGGGGGCACTTCAGAGTCCAACTGTAAAAGAGTTTTACTGGCCCCTTTCAAGAGGGACACAGGACACAAAGCGGCATTTCACATGCATGTAGCTTGTAAGTGTATCTACGGTGCAGCCCCTGCCACTCCGGAGCATTCCCCTTTCTCAGAACACAGCTGACTGTACAAGCTACCCTGCTTTCTCACCAGCAGCAACTTCACGAGTCACTGCCGGTGTAGGTGCTTGGTTGGGATTTGCTGCTGCCCACCCCAGCCTTCATACTTACACCACTGCGGCTGCAGTTTCACAGGCGGGCTTCTCTGGTGGCTAATCACAGAGCTGTAACGTCATTTACTGTAACCACTATGTTCACGTGTAAGTGACCTATTCACTTTGATGCTAATAGGCTTCTGTGCCTATAACCTAAGCTCACAGGCTCCAGTAACATTCAGAAAAAAAAAAAATTTAATCTTTACTGGAGGAGCCGACGTCCTAAATGGGACACCTGAGAGGTTTGAGGTTTAGTGGCTGTAGGTTAAAGAAAACAAGGGTCTGAGCAGGAACAAAAATGAATGGATCTATATGGAGGCGGGGCAAATTTGGGTAAGACCAAGACTGGATTTGTGCTCGGGTATCGGCTATGGAATAGGGCATGTGTAATGGGGTTTGTTGGTCGAGCAGAGGTACAGTAGATGGGCGTGAACCCTGTGACGTGGTTATATATGGTGGGCTGGGGTGCAGTCATTCTTTAGGCCCTAGAAGGTGGTTACTGTGGCATATGGGTTCGATGTGCAGGGGGTTTGTGTTAGGTACCAACCAAACTAACTTAATGAAATGCAAATGCAACGTTCCGGAAGTATGAAGATGGAGAAAAGGAGGTAAAAATGGGAAAGTGCATCATTCAGAAGGTGGGAATTCTGCGGAATTAAGATTTTAGAATTGACTGGGTGGCTTCCTAATGAACCCTAATTAGTACAAGCTCACGTGCACGTTCCCATCCCATTCATTCTTAATGAAAAAAAAAATTTTTTTTTTAAAAAACCTGCATTAGATGAGGTTTTTTAAAAAATGTAAAAATGAAAAAATTTAAAAAGTAAAATAAAATGAATAAAAAAAATGTATGCCATGTCAACAAGCTGCGTACAAGCTCACTATTCCTCATCAGACCGGAAAAAGAATTCCGGAGTTAGAACGGTGACGGTATCTCAAGTTAGTTGCACCAGTTAGTGTTTACCAATACGAAGACGCCGCCGAAGTAAACTAAATATCATGATGGACATTGCGTATCATGAAAACGTCCATCAGGTACCATCATATAACATTTATATAACATTTACATTAACATAACACTGATTATAACCCCCATTATCAGGCTAGCGGGAATTAGCATTACCTTAATGATGGCAGCAACAGCTAATGTGGCGGTGTGGTGACCATGGTGACACCCCCTACCAAAGCTGGTTCACACGGCAACATAGATGCTGTTTCACTGTTGGCTAATATCACTTATGAAATAGATTAAGGTGTTAAAAAAGGTGGAGCTGCACCAACAGGCTAACTAACACTGCTGTAGCTTAGATCAAATGACATCCAGAGGGAGACCACCATGCTCACCACAGCGCTAATGTTCTTATGGAAGCAACACTGGACTGCTTTGTTCTGCTGAAGTATGTTTGCCATCCCTTCTGTACAGCTGGTTTCCGCTTTTACCTGGCCAGCAGTGTGTACAGGGAGGCCAGGCAGTGTGTACAGGGAGGCCTGCAGTGTGTACAGGGAGGCCAGCAGCTCGAGGCGGTCCGAGCAGGAGGCCCATGCAGGCCTTGTTTGTGTGTGTAATGGTGTGTGAGAATCCCATCTCGTTAAAGGCGGCTGTGATTGCCTGGCCATTAAACCGTGTGGGGAGTGGAAGAGAAGACACACAAGATACACAAGCATGACACCACTGTCTACTGTGTGGACACCTCAAGCGCATTCAGTCAGCTGAAATCTGCATGTACCGGGCACTGATGTGTTCAACAGAGCGGCTCCTGAGGCGCAGAGAAAAGGACCTGCACCTTGACGAAGCAAAGCGTCAGTAGGAAGCCTGGCATATAGAGCAACCTCTCTCTCACTCTCCATCACTTACACACAACACTAAACACTGAACTAGTGGAGAGAGCTAAAAGGAGGACAGGACAGAGGAAACAGGAGAGCCACGGTCACACTAGGGGAGCCAGCTTTCTCTATTCCAGTGCTTTCTTCAGGGTCAAAGTGCCGCAGACTTACTTTTGAGGAATCTGTTGCGGACCCACTTGTTCTGTTTCCGAGCATATCGCCGCGTCACCTGTTTCAGGGCCTCGATACCTGAGAGAGAGACAATGAGACAAAATTAAACACGGATTAACCAAACAAGATACTAGATTTGGCCCCATTTAATATTATTTCCTAAAATGTTTTACACTCAGAACAGCTGCACCCAGAAGGAGGTGTGGGAGTGCGGTGCTGTTGGGAAGGAAGATAAAGGTGACCAGGATCAATAACTGATGATACATTTAGACTGATATGATCAATATTCATAGAGCTACACATACAGAAGTCTGTCTCTCAGTATGGTGTTGGGCTGCCATGCTTGCTAACCCAACATGCCAGACGCCTCGGCATTAAGGTTCCTAATGGAGCCCTGTGATAATCCAACCCATGCATCTTGATTATTCTCACAGTTCCTGGAGGTGGAGCGGCAGCAGGCCTTCTGGAGGTGTGACAACAAACCGCTCATCTTAGTGCCTCCACACACGGATTCGTTGGGCGTCTCCTCCAAGACAAAAGCAGGACTCGTCCCTGAAGATGACCCGCCGCCATTCTGAGTCGCTCCATGATGGTCTGGCACGACACCATCACAGTCTTTGGCGACGGTGACGTGGTGTTAAGGGCTGTCGTCATAATGGTCTGTGTGCATGTAGTCCTTCTGGGTGCAGCTATCTGATGAGTGTACATACGCCAAGAGAGAGAGCTTCAGGTAGAGACCATCAGGGTTTAACCAGAACATCATCCATAGATCTGAAGGTCATTACGCTGGTCGGATCCTCTCAACGCATGACAGCCATGGAAAAGTACGCCCTGACAAAGTACACTCCACTGTGGCTTTTCTCTGGGTAAATAAACAGACAGCAAACTAATAGAAACAGCAAAGATGAAAAACTCCAGATCCCCTCCAAACAAGAGCAGAATTAATAGTGTTTGTGTGAGGCTAAATTTAGCACGACATTAAACATCCAGCAAAGCTTCAACGGAAAATAAGATATACATACAGTTAAACACTCATTTACATAAAACCCACACACTGACAACATTCTTACATGCATTAACCAATGAGTGACAGGCAGCTACAGGCAGGTGGTCTAGCCTGTTAGCTTAAGCTCGCTAAGTTATGCTGACCCTGAAACTTCAGCCTTGAGAGGTCAGGGGAAAGTTTACAGAAGTGTTTTCCAAAATTAGGACCCAGTTCTGCCTGTAAAACCAAGACTAAGCTCATCCGTAAGATTACACAGATCTCTGGGTCTTCACTCACGATAGATCAAATACATGTCTGAGCACATCGTGTTAAAACGTCTGGTGCTGAATTGTGAAAGCCAGTAATGACATGCTCCCTGTAAAACTCACCCTGACGTACGTTGAGTAAAGGCTCTTCGTCCAGGATTACCAGTAACGCAAGCCAAACAAGCGAGCTAGCGAAACGCCACCACTGGCTAGCAGAACTAAAACGCTACATGTGGAACTGGAGTTTTTGGGGGGTTGGTTATTAGCCGTGCTAACATCCATGGGCTAACAAGGCTTTCTGTGCGTCGGACGATGTCGGTAAGTGAACCATCAGCCCCTGCCGTGATCTCCGCCCCCTTAAAAAAGTCTACGCTTAAAATCATACCCAGAGATTCCCACTACGGAACGGATATATCACCGGGTAATGTTATCCAGCTAATGCTAATAAGTACATTCTGATTATGTGGCTCATTCGTAACTTCAGCAGTTAATTGACTGTTTTAATGGACAGCTGTAAAGACAGCACTACCCCGTTACAACACACCAGTACAACGACACGAACGCACATCAGTAGAAAACCGCAGCAGCAGGAGAACAGGATTTATGCACCGCCGATGAGGATCTGTTTACTGAGATCCATCTCTGGAGTCGGAAAGTTCTGACGAAAATACAATATCCAGCTGCTTGAGAACGAGCACACTTCCAGAAGGGGTTTGGGTTGTTGGCGAAATCGAAGGATGCTGTACGTAAAGTAATGAATCTCAGGAACACCACATGCTGGAGACGTCCCTCCATTTGTCCTAGAAGGGTGGCGCTGCTCCTTGTCAGTGAGGGCTCCCGTGTAATCCACTAAATACAGCGCTGGATGTCTTTTGTGATTATCCATCCATTTCTCCATCCTGAAGAGGTGGTGTTGGTGGTGTTGGTGGTATTTCTGTTGGCTTGCCACTGATGCATTGGGCCGAGTCTGCTGACCAATCAGAAGCTACATAGCTGACTTCTCGACCAATCAGAGGCCGTGTTTATCCGAACCTGTCGACCAGTTAGAGGCTGCATCCTGACTCGTGTTCCTGAGTTATAGGTAGAGGTATGATATCCTGCCAGCGGAATAAAGGTAAGTGCACGTGTGCAGTGTTCTTCACTGGTCACATACAACATCACTGACGCAGGAGGCAGCTGTACAGCCCTATGGATGGGATGGGAGACTACGGCACCAACTTACTGCACTACAACTATACATTACTACCGCACCACAGCTGTAGAGCACCACCGCACCACTGCTGTACAGCACTATTACACTACAACTGCACCACAGCTGTAAATCACTACCGCACCACTGCTGTACAGAACTACTGCACGACAGGTGTACAGCACTAAAAGGCTACAACTGTACAGCACTACTGCACCATTACACTACAACTGCACCACAGCTGTAAATCACTATAGAGCACTACCCGCACCACTGCTGGACTGGGATAGCACTATGGATGGACAGGATAGGACAGCACTACTGCACCACAGCTGTACAGCACTATTACACTACAACTGCACCACAGCTGTAAATCACTACCGCACCACAGCTGTACAGCACTATTACACTACAACTGCACCACAGCTGTAAATCACTACCGCACCACAGCTGTACGGCACCACACATGTACAGCACTACTGCACCACAGCTGTGCAGCACTATTACACTACAACTGCACCACAGCTGTAAATCACTACCGCACCACAGCTGTAGAGCACTACCGCACCACAGCCGTACAGCACTATTACACTACAACTGCACCACAGCTGTAAATCACTACCGCACCACAGCTGTACAGCACCACACATGTACAGCAGTACTGCACCACAGCTGTAAAGCACTATTACACTACAACTGCACCACAGCTGTAAATCACTACCGCACCACAGCTGTACAGCACTATTACACTACAACTGCACCACAGCTGTAAATCACTACCGCACCACCGCTGTACAGCACCACACATGTACAGCAGTACTGCACCACAGCTGTAAAGCACTATTACACTACAACTGCACCACAGCTGTAAATCACTACCGCACCACAGCTGTAAAGCACTATTACACTACAACTGCACCACAGCTGTAAATCACTACCGCACCACTGCTGTACAGCACTATTACACTACAACTGCACCACAGCTGTAAATCACTACCGCACCACTGCTGTACAGCACTATTACACTACAACTGCACCACAGCTGTAAATCACTACCGCACCACAGCTGTACAGCACTATTACACTACAACTGCACCACAGCTGTAAATCACTACCGCACCACAGCTGTACAGCACTATTACACTACAACTGCACCACAGCTGTAAATCACTACCGCACCACAGCTGTACAGCACTATTACACTACAACTGCACCACAGCTGTAAATCACTACCGCACCACCGCTGTACAGCACCACACATGTACAGCAGTACTGCACCACAGCTGTAAAGCACTATTACACTACAACTGCACCACAGCTGTAAATCACTACCGCACCACTGCTGTACAGCACTATTACACTACAACTGCACCACAGCTGTAAATCACTACCGCACCACTGCTGTACAGCACTATTACACTACAACTGCACCACAGCTGTAAATCACTACCGCACCACAGCTGTGCAGCTCTACTGCACCACAGCTGTGCAGCACTATTACACTACAACTGCACCACAGCTGTAAATCACTACCGCACCACAGCTGTAAATCACTACCGCACCACAGCTGTACAGCACTATTACACTACAACTGCACCACAGCTGTAAATCACTACCGCACCACCGCTGTACCAAACTGCTGCACCACAGCTGTCAATCACTACTGCACCATAGCTGTAGTGTAGTATTTCCCAAACATGCATACATCAGGCGTGTTTGGTCTTCAGCTAAGGGACCACATCATCAAATTAATTCTGATCTTTGATGAATCAATCATTTCCCCATTTGAGTTCCATGAGAGGGCTTTGTTTTGCTGTAAGTGCTCTCTCCATTTTATTCGCTCCTTTCAAAAGCTCTGAACACATCACACTTCTTATACAAAAGGCGGGAACACTGGAAGCGCGGCTGAACGGGCATCAAGCCCAGCTCTGAAGCAAATATCTACTCGAATCCGTCTCTGAGGTCAGACAGCTCTGACAAAAGAAATATCACAGAGACAGTCAGCCGCTCGAGAACGAGAACACTCATCACACGCGCTCACAAGCGGCTCGGAGAACATTCTGATCCTCCCCACTTTCTTCCGCCAAACTCGGAAACTCATTGGTTTCCCTTCCCAAGATGCAATGGGACGCTCCAAAATGGATTCTAATGGAAATGATCTGATTCTGAAGTCATGCCTGGTGACACATGGGGCCTCACCTTTCACTTTTAGCTTCTCTCCTTCCTCCTGGCTCAGGTCTGCTCCGGCAGTGAGGTACTCATGGAACTCTTTAAAGCCAATAGACTGGAAGATGCCATGCTGGTAGTCCTGGCTGAGACACAGAGCAGAACATACCATCACTATTTAAGAGACTTGCTGATATGCAGCCAAGTTTGCTGAATAAACAGACTCGCCCAGTGCACGTTAAATCAATACGATCATATTACATATTTGCTCAATGTGTGTGGTTGGATTTGCCAAGCGATTAGCACGTGTGACGGATCTTGCATCAGAAAAATGCAGGATGTGTTCCATTCCTCTACTTCTGCTTGGAAATGAAGAGTATTTAATGGACATGGATGGATGGAAATACCTTTTCTGGGCCAGTAGCTGTAATCAGTATGAACTGGAAACTTTGCCATATGAAATGTTGACCAATTCATTTTATTCTCATTCTGAAAAACATTCCTGTGATGTTTTAACTTCATGCCATTCAGCCACAAGAGCATTCAATGCCCATTCTCGAGTTTGGACAAGACGGCCAAGTGCATCATCAATAGAATAGCCGCACCCAGAAGGAAGTGTGGGACTGCAGTGTAGATAAAAACTACCAGGATCAGTAACTGATGATACATGTAGACTGATATGATCAATATTTATTGAGCTACACATACAGAAGCCTGTCTCTCGGTATGGTGTTAGGCCATATGTCTCGGTATGGAGCTGTAGAGGTTCCTAATGGTGTCCTGTGATAATCCATCCATTCTGTGTGCAACATAGCGTGTGTATTATATATACTGTAGATAGATAGATAGATAGATAGATAGATAGATAGATAGATAGATAGATAGATAGATAGAGACAGACAGAGAGAGAGAGAGAGAGAGAGACAGATCGATAGACAGATCGATAGACAGACAGACAGATTGATAGATAGACTGATAGAGAGACAGATCGATAGATAGATAGATCGACAAACAGACAGAGAGACAGATCCATAGAGAGACAGATCCATAGAGAGACAGATCGTTAGACAGACAGCGAGACAGAGAGAGACAGACAGAGAGAGAGAGACAGACAGACAGACAGAGAGAGAGAGAGAGAGAGACAGAGACAGACAGAGAGAGAGAGAGAGAGACAGACAGAGAGAGAGACAGACAGACAGACAGACAGACAGACAGAGAGAGAGACAGACAGACAGAGAGAGACAGACAGACAGAGAGAGACAGACAGACAGACAAAGAGAGAGAGAGAGAGAGAGAGAGAGAGACAGACAGACAGACAGACAGACAGACAGACAGACAGACAGACAGACAGACAGACAGAGAGAGAGAGAGAGACACAGAGAGAGAGAAATAGACAGACAGAGAGAGAGAGAGAGAGAGAGACAGACAGAGAGAGAGAGAGAGAGACAGACAGAGAGAGAGAGAGAGAGACAGAGAGAGAGACAGAGAGACAGAGAGACAGATAGACAGATAGATAGATAGATAGATAGATAGATAGATAGATAGATAGATAGACAGATGGATAGATAGATGGATAGATGGACAGATGGATAGACAGACAGACAGACAGCGAGGAGAGAGCGGCTTTAGTGCAAGATGGATAATGGGTCAATTTAACAAAGCCATGACACCATATAGGTCTCCGCATGGTAGGAATCTAGTCCAGGGAATCTTATATCAGTGATGCTCCTGCCTGAACGGGGAATCGAGCCCCATTCAATATTGGGTCATTTATAATCTATTTTCTGTAACTGGCATGTAACGCTATTAACATCCAGTGGCATCCTGTCATTTTTCAGCAGTAAATCACTTTGTAAGTAATAAAGAACTAAAAAAAAATATTATTATTAGAAATTATTATTATTATTTTCTGTAAATCATTATGATATTCAATAACACCAATTATGAGCTCAGACATATGTGATCTAACTATATGTATACAGGCTATATGTGAAATTGGGAGCTGTAATTCCTATATGAAAATATTCCCATATATGTATAATAATGTATCATGCCCCTCCAGTGCTTCATCTTGGAGTCTTCTCACCTGCCCTCAGATAAGAGAGCATCAGTCCATCAGTGGTGACTATCCCGAGAGAAGGACAAGTGTGTGTGTGTACACGCGTGTGTGACACAGAGAGCGAGACGGCAGAGCAGAGCAAAGTTTGACCTTCCTGCTTTGTGACGGCACCATGTGAAAGGCGAGACGTCCGGCGGAAGAGAGGCAGACAAAGGCAGAACGGAGGGACGAGCGCCGGAGAAAGTGGGGGAGAGCAGGCTGGTGAAAGTGGAGAGGGAGAAAAGTGCTTGGGTTGCCAGTTTGAGCAGCCAGGGGACGGTCAGCCCCTGCTGCCGTTAGCCAGAGTGAAGACAGTAGGTGGGGTGGGGGAGCGGAAGGTCAGGTGGTGGGGGGCGGGGCTTCGCCCGTCGCGACAGAACGCCGGGCAGCCAGCCACCAGCGCATCAATTCTCCGCAACCCCACCCATCCCGGACCCCAGACAGCGCTGTGTCATCAACATCCACCCACAGAACACGCACACGCGCGCACACACATTCCGCAGTGCAGCCAATCAGCCGATATCACTGCACAACCAGCAGGCACGCTACAATATCAATAATTAATGGTCTAATATACACATTATTTTACGTCCTCTGTGAGATGAGGCATATACGGAGAAGGGAATGGACGTCATAACTGCATTCGCTGTGCAAGGGGCTGAAAAAAAAATCCCCATGTGGGAAAATTATCTGATTTTATTTCATTAATAATTTTATTAATTAAAATTTAAAAATTGTTTTCTATTTTTTAGGTCATAATATATTCATAAAGTTGGTTTAGTCCATGCAGCCTGCATAAGAGGCGGATTTGAGCTGATCTAGTGACCATCTTAGTGTTTTCAATGTATGCAAACATACCACACTCCACTAGTGGTGCACTGACCCGCAACACTGGATCAGCAGTGGCACCGACACGGACCTTATTGGGTACTGGACTGGGTATCAAGCAGACCCGCTAGCGCAAACAGACCTCAAGGGAGGCTTGCCCAAGTCTTGGTTGGCGTGTGCGAGTTGTGTTCCACAAGGCCGTTCCTCCCGATCCGTTTTACAGAGGCTCGGCTTCCCCTTTTGAATAGAGCTGGAGGGTCAGCTCAGGATCCACAAGCTTAATACAGTACGGCTACCCGAAGAGATTTCACCTGAGTAAGAGCACTCTCAGAGGACAAGCATGGTGTGCTTCACGTACATGAGGCCGGCTGCACACTGCTGCTCAGCATCCGCCCACTGTGGCTTAGTGGCCAGTGAAAGCCATCCACCTGAAGCAGTGCATTCGCTCGCAGCATCGCAAAACGCATCTTGGTCTAAACAAAAATCAATATCAAAGCATCCCGACTGCCACATAACACAGAGGTACGCACCACCACAGCCCTAGAAATAACTCACAGGACAAAAAACAAACAGTCCCCTCGAGTGTTTAAGGAGGTAGTAGCTTCAGGCTCCTGAAGAGGGCGCTGCACGAGGATGATGGGGCTATAAATATCTGTGGGGTGTGAGTGCTGGGAGCCATAGATTGGGAAGAGGTGCTACAGTGCAGGGAATGTCTCGGTCCATGTGTGGAAAACGGCTCCAGAGCAGATGTTAATGATTGGCTAAAAGGAGGGACTGCATGTGGGCGTGGCCAAAGACCATAGAGTGAAGGAATTAGCTGAATCTGCAGGTGTATGGAAGCGTACGCTCATACGGGTCTACCAGCAGTGGATACAATCCCAGTCTACAGGGAATTCTCCTCGGAATGGTGCCAAGGGAGGCATCCACCAAATCTGGCCCAACTCCACAATTCCATCATGCAAGAGTGTCTGAACACTGATGCGGCCTACATCCAGAAACTCACTCACAATCCGATTACACAATATTAGTTTCGGATTATTTTCCACCCTACCATTGTGATTCCTTTTCCAACCCTACGATTTTCCCACCCTACGGGTGGCCGGATACCGAAACCCATGGATTTCGATCAGCCATTCTATATATAACAGTGTTATAACACAGTTATGAACCAGGGCCCAGACACCTACACTTCATTAGGAATCACTTTCGCAACAGTGAAGTCTCACTCTCACTGAACAGCATACCAGGGATTCAGTCATTCATGCATCTATGTTCACTGACTCCCGCCCCAGCCACACCCTCTGCATAACAGCACACCACCATGTTCCAATACAACTAGTAACCCATGTCCCCCATTTCCCCATTAGAACCATTATTAGACCCCATAAAGGGGTCGCTTGCTCAAACAAAGACCAGGCGCAGCTGGCAAATGTTGGGATCAGGGACTACCACACACTTAAAGGTGTCATCAATGACACTATCAATTTCAATAACAGATACTCCTGAGGCTCCTAACCCGCCCCCACACCCCCCCATTCAGTAACGCACAACTACACCAAACATCAGAGGCCTGTCCAGGGTGTTTCCTGCCTTCCACCCAATGAGCTCTGGGCTAGTCTCCAGCACTGCCCCCATGACCCAGACAGATAAGCAGCTTAGAAGATGAATGAATGAAGGATAGACCTAAATAACATAGTGTGTTTGTTAATGTGTGTTTTCAAAGGCAACTGGAAAAATGTAACCCATCAGTGATTATGACATGAGTCATTTACTGCACTGCTTTGCTCGTCCACTCTCTTGTCGAGTCTTTTATCCTAAGCCATAAAAAAAAAAAAAAGGAGTGACCATTTAGAAGTAGTTGTCATAAGTGTACATGACAACCTCAGGACACTGAGAGATAATGATAAATGTCATACATCCCAGAGACCACCGAACCAGAACCTTTCTGGATGTAGGTCACCAAGTTCAGACACTCTTACGTAAACAGCAATGGGCCAGTTGGGTCAGATTTGGTGGAGGCCTTCCCAAACACTTCCCGAGGAGAATTCCCTGTAGACTGGGATTGTAGCCACTGCTGGTAGACCCACATGACCGTACACTTCCATACACCTGCAGATTCAGCTACTTCCTTCACACTATGGTCTTTGGACCTCGCCGGCTCCAATTCCTTCAACTATGGTGGATGCGTTTGAGCTAAAGGGCTTTGGCAGCTCTGCTAGTGGACTGTCCCCAGTCTTCAGGCTGCCTCAAGCCTCGAGGTGCGAAGCCCACTACGTGCCTCAGTGCCTAGGCCCTCTGGTCTGGTCAGTTCTCCATCCCTTATGCCAACTCATCAACCACAAGAAGCAAAAGCAGACGGAGTGCACCAATCAAACTACGAGTACAGTCATTCCTTGCGTTCGGTTTCACGTTGTTCATCATTACAATCAATTAAACAGGGCCGATGACTCCTCTGTGGGCATCGTCAGGATTTCCCTAACAATCCCTCGGCAATAGGGCAAAGTCCAGTCCTATGCGGAGCCCTGTGGGAACCAGTCATAGGGCATTAAGCTTCACAGAAGGATTGACTGAATATGCACAATATGCATCTCATCGTGTCAGTTCCTCAAATCCTTCCCGCCACAGATCTGAATGTAACTTCATGTGAACAAGAATGTGATCCCTCCGCTCCTCCGCACCCTGACCCCAATACCAGTGTCGAGTTTCAGGCACTGCATGTCGCCTTACTAGCAAGCCACCGGCATACGTCACATAGCGCTGTATTTGGAAGGGTTGGTGGATTTCTACAGAGGCTGAAACGGACTGGTAGCGGCGTTATCGTTCTAACTGCATATTTAACCGGGGTATTTTATGGACAGCTGTCGGCTGCTCCCAGCTCTTCCAGAACTCTGCGGCATTTGATCAAGCTAGTAACATGAAGCACACAGGAAAATCTGAATATGTAAAGCAGTCTATAAGGCTACAGTGTATGTGAAGGTAACCTACAGCCCATATCCTTCAGCACTCATTTACTTCCTCCCTCTCTCTCACTCTCAGAACTATGGGGTATTAGAACACAGAGCTCCAGTGACAGGCTAGAACATGTTAAACCCTGAAAGCTCAGAAAACAGGTTGGGCCTGTTAAATATCTCATTCATGCATTTGTCCAACTCTTAGGAAACACGGAGACTATTTTTAGATGGGCACATAGACCACAGTATTCGTTTGGCACTTGGACGAGGAAGATATCTGTGCAGACTGAGAATAGTGGCTACCTCATCCGAATTCCGAGTCTGCCTGGTAACGTTCGGCGGTGTTAATCACCTGTTCTCCTGGATTTTCTTCTCATTGAAGCGCTGGTGAAAATCTTTCAGTTCTTCAATCAGTCCTGCAGACAACATCTCGTCCACTCTCTTGTCGAGTCTTTTATCCAGAGCTAAAAAAATAAAAAAGGGAAAAAGAAAAATAAAAAAAAAGAAGTGAACGTTTAGAAGTATGTGTTCAAGACCACCTCAGGACAGGTAATGATAAATGGCATACACCCCAGAGACAGCGAGTGACCACCGAACCAGAACCTTTCTGGATGTAGGCCACATGAAAGAATGGGCCAGTTGGGCCAGATTTGGTGGATGCCCTCCCTGACACAATTCTGAGGAGAATTCCCTGTAGACTGGGATTTTGGCCACACCTGTATGACTGTACGCTTCCATACACCTGCAGATTCAGCTACTTCCTTCACACTATGGTCTTTGGCCACGCCCACATGCAGTCCCTCCTTTTAGCCAATCATTAACATCTGCTCTGGAGCCATTTACCACACATGGAACGAGACATGCACTGCACTGTACCAATAATAACTTCCACTGGTCTCAGACTGGCGGATCTATCGTACCTTCCATGTTGGAGTGAAGCCAGAAGATGCAGGGATCAGGAAAGCGCAGAGGACCTCCAAGACCATCTCCCCCATCCTGCTCTCGCTGCTCCTCCAACAGACGACTGTGCTGGACTCCAGTCTCCTGGTACACCTGAAGACTCCTGTCAGATCAATACGGGAAATGTTAAGCCTGCTCCATCAACGCACTGACAACCCATTCCAAACGTGATCTGGACTCAGAAACTTCCAAGTTCCATTGGGAATTTCAATCAAAGGTCTACACCAGGGTCAAACTGAATTGTGTCCAGACCACAGTTCTGAGGTTTGCTCTGCCTCACTAATGACGCACCTGATTCATCTCATCAGCTAATTTGCAGGGCCTTCAGGAGCTGTATTTAGAGTGTTAGATGAGGGGGATGGGAATATCTGCAGAGCTGTGACCTGGAAGGAGGTCCATTTGACACTTCTAACACCTATTTCAATAGTCTTCACTGATGTGGCGTCGTCATTATCTCCCGCGGGGAAACCCCGACGCTGTCTTAATGGGCATTCCATTGGTTTATTAGCACGAGTGAAGTTTATTAGATGAGCCACAGAAGGGCGAGGTACCACACAACCACAGGCATCAGCATCAGCAGCAGAACTCGTCCAGAAATGACGCATCAGATGTAAGGTACAGGGAGACCCATCTGGTACAATCAGGAACGGGAAAGCTTGTAATGCTCAACATGGCGATTGATTATGGATACGGTCCCACCCTCCAAAACAAAGAGCCAATCAGTACTAGCAGAAAAAGCCTTCTCTGCATACTTCATACCCTGTTCTACAATGGTCAGGACCCTCACAGGACCACCACAGAGGAGGAATTATGTGAGTGGTGGATCATTCTCAGCACTGCAGTGACACTAACGTGCTGGTGTGAGTGGATCAGAGTCGATAGCTCATCTGCTCAGTACTTCATGTGGGTCACAGGACGCGGGTGGCCCACATGACGCAGCCACAGGACCCTCCCACAGGACGCGGCCCACAGGACGCGGCCCACAGGACGCTGCCCACAGGACGCTGCCCACAGGACGCTGCCCACAGGACGCTACCTGTGAGTGATGGATCATTCTCAGCACTGCAGTGACACTAACATGCTGGTGTGAGTGGATCAGAGTCGATAGCTCATCTGCTGCACAGTCCTTCATCAGTGGTCACAGGACGCGGCCCACAGGACGCAGCCCACAGGACGCAGCCCACAGGACGCAGCCCACAGGACGCAGCCCACAGGACGCAGCCCACAGGACGCAGCCCACAGGACGCAGCCCACAGGACACAGCCCACAGGACACAGCCCACAGGACACAGCCCACAGGACACAGCCCACAGGACGCAGTTGGGCTGGATAGATCAAATGATCCAAGCTTCCCGCTTTGCAGCGCATGTGAGGTAAGCAATAAGCCCCGATTCCAGACATGCCTCCATGAGCCATCCTGTAAGTGCCAGCACCATTAGCAGACAGCTGCATGAAGCAGGACTACATGGACACAGATTGTCAAGACAGCTGCCCTTAACACCACGCTCAACATCTCCAAAGACTGCAGTGGTGTCGTACCAGACTGTCATGGAGTGACTCAGAATGGCAGCGGGTCATCTTCAGTGACGAGTCCCGCTTTTGTCTCGGTGGAGACGACCAACGAATCCATGTGTGGAGGCACCGTGGTCATCCAAAAGGCCTGTTGTCACTCCACCTCCACCCTGTATGAGGATAATCAAGCTTGATGGGATGGATTATCAAAGGACACCTTGGGAACCTCTACAACTCTATGCCGAGACGTCCGTCATGGCATCCTAAAGCTTTCCTGATACATACTAATGACTGTAATCATGAGTGGTGTCTGATCCACTCACACCACCACCACCACCACCACCACCACCACATCAGTGCTACTGCTATACCCGCTCTGTGGCGGTCCTGAGCATTGAGAAAAAAAAAAAGCAGGGCTAATAAGGTAGACCGAGAAACAGATGGGACTACGGTCTGTAAATGTGGTGAGTGGAGCTGATAAAATGCATGGAGTGTAGATACACTGAGGTGGGCATAATGGCACACTGTGTATACCACTGTAACTACAGTCTGCCAGCTACAAGTAAAGCCACAGCACAGTCCTTAACCGAAGCATACAGGGTTCGGAAAAGACCCGCATCGATATTAAACCTCTGAATGCCAAAGCTCCGAGAATAGAGCGAGGAGCTCACAAGTTCTATTTCAAGCTCACGATAAGACTGAGTAATTCCTCAATTGGCATCACCACGCTCTCCCAATTTACCGCTCAGCTTGCTGCCACCGTGCCAGTCAACCTACAAGGGGAGGTCACAGCTGAGCAGCTGATGCGGAGTCAGAGGGCGTCATATGAACTGCCAGGAAGGAGGCAGTTTCAAAAGCAGCAGAGCTACTGAAGAGCGAAGGGCTGGTCGCCCAACGGAAGACAGAGCGCCAAAAAAGGACGGCGTCAATTAGCCAGAATCCCAACCCGAAGAAGAGGTGCTAATTGGCCCCTTGATAGCAATCAAACTCTAATCAAAGCACAACAAGAGGACCGTGTGACACGGCAGGCCGGCACACCCTCGGGCAACTCTTTCACACAGGTGGAGAGACAGATTTCATCAACTGGTGCCAGAATTAACCTCCATACTTGATTTCGGGCGGGGATCGTCACACTCATGACAACCTACTACACCTTCTGTTCCTGTTACTGAGGATTAAAGGGGAGCGTTGATTGCTGGGTAATTCATGCAGTGAGATGTTAGTTATTCAGAGAGTTTGGAGGTGAAATTTAAACTAATAAAATATAATAATAATTAATAAAAAAAAATAATTATTAATAATTATGGTTGTCTTAGTAACAATGGTGATAACAACCAACCAGGCATTCCAGTGTCTACACTCTAAACTTCTTTATCTTACAGGGGTGGGACACTGAAACTGAAACACCTGTCATTTTAGTGTGGGAGGTCTCATGGCTAAATTGGACCAGCCTGGTGGCCAATCTTCATTAACTGCACATTGCACCAGTAAGAGCAGAGTGTGAAGGTTCAGTTAGCAGGTAAGAGCACAGTTCTGCTCAAAATACTGCAATGCACACAGCATTATGGGTGACATACCAGAGTTCAAAAGAGGACAGATTGTTGGTGCACGTCTTGCTGGCGCATCTGTGACCAAGACAGCAAGTCTTTGTGATGTATCAAGAGCCACGGTATCCAGGGTAATGTCAGCATACCACCAAGAAGGACGAACCTCCACCAGCATCACGTAGTGACCTGGCCACTATCCTGCAAGAAGAATGGCTTAAACTCCCTCTGACCACTGTGCAGGACGCAGTATATGTCATTCCCAAGACGAACTGACGCTGTATTGGCCGCAAAAGGAGGCCCTACACCATACTAATAAATGATTGTGGTCTAAAACCAGGTGTTTCAGTTTCATTGTCCAACCCCTGTATATGTATAAAAGTCAAAAGTTTAGGACACAACTATTGCAAAACAATGTCCCAGGAACCGGGCTATGCATTCATAACCATTTCATGTACACCAATCATCAAAAGAATAGTTAGAAAAGGATATAGCTGCACCCAGAGGGAACTAACCGACTGGAACGAAACTCGGTGGGTAGGTTTGATACTGTGAGACATGCGAATGATCCGAGTTTCACACTCTGCAGTGACGTAGGCAAGAAACGCTGTAAGTGGCTGACCCACAAGCCCGGATTCCAGATATTCAGTGAGCAGTGGTGCTTCCATGAGCCACCCTGTAAGTGTCAGCACCATTGGCAGACGCCCGCATGAAGCAGGACTACATGGATGTAGACTGCTGAGACTGCTGCGCTTAACACCACACTCAACATCTCCAAAGACTGCAGTGGTGTCGTACCAGACTGTCATGGAGTGACTCAGAATGGCAGCGGGTCATCTTCAGTGACGAGTCCCGCTTTAGTCTTGATGGAGACGCCCAACGAATCCGTGTGTGGAGGCACCGTGGTCAGCACCAAGATGAGCGGTTTGTCGTCACGCATCACACGTCCAGAAGGCCTGGTGTCACTCCACCTCCACCCCTACCGCACCATCTGCAGGAACTGTGTGAGGATATTCAAGCTACATGGGATGGATTATCACAGGACACCTTAGGAACCTCTACAGCTCCAATGTTAAGACGTTCGTCATGGCAGCCCTATCCATCTATCTATCTAGTATAAGGTCAGACTCACACTATGCCCCTTTCCCACGCACCCTGAACTCGCGCTGCGGTTATGCCCGACACACTCTAAGTGGCGCGAGAGTGAATGCGCCGAAAACAATGCGATCCTCATTTTTGCAACTTGCCTCTCACAGTGCACAGTGCTCCATAAATGTGAAGGGAGATTTGCTCAGCAGGTTCGTACATGACAGCTCTATGCCACTTTGGTGCCAAGACGGAAGCGCTAACTGCTAAGTAAGTCTAGCTGGGTTCTGTATGACCATCTTCTAAAGCCTTTAATCTGCTGAAACTAGGAACGTCGTTTCATTTTTCCTGCTCCACCTTAAAAGGTGCAGCGTTTTCTTTTCTGACGTGCTTGGACATGGTATGGATCACCCGTACCGTGCCCTAGTGCACCCGTAACATGGTTGGATAAGTCCAGGACCTCCTGGAACTCAGCACTGGCTACCTTGCGATCTTGCGTGCATCGTGGGGATGCAGTATGGCCGCCATTTCCGGGTCCACTTCCATAAGTCGTCTGTGAAGCTCAGGACCCCCCAGCTTCTCAAGCTCGGTCTTCACGTCTGTGCCGTTCTCCTGCTGCAGACCAGACACAAGTGCATTCGTTCACATCTGCTATCATAAGATATGACGATGCTAGAGTTCCTTCATCGGGACATTTTCCAAAATTGTTTATTTACCCCAGTGTCAACAAGAACTTTCCATAAAATGGACTCAATGTAGTAGTTGGTGCCTCCGACGATGATTGGCAGCTTCTCCCGGCGGTGCAGGTCCTCTATGTGTTACATTAAGGAAAATCTCAAAATCCAAATTTTATTCAAAGTGAGGTCCTGATGAATATAACATGAAGCAAGCTGCTATATGATCAGTTGAAGTTCCTGTCACAGTACCAGGCCACAGTGTAAACGGGTTTCCCTGCCCTTCAAAAGCTGCTGTCTTTGGAAATGTGATTATTCTCACGGCTACTTTTTAATTACGTGAGGATAAGATAATGGGGTAGTTGACCAAAAACAGACACTTACAACTGTCCAACTCAAGTCGAGACATCTTGGGTGTCCAAAATGTCCTTTAATTTAGACGTCAATAGTCACCCAAACCTTTATCATAAATACAAGCCTTTATTAAGACCACACAGACCACCGCACGGCTTCCTGCTATCGAGAAAAATGAACAGAACTTCAAACAGAACTTCAAACCCTCGTGTCACACAGGCATACACATTCTCAAATGGGTTCAGATCTAATATTTAAACGTCTCTTCAGCCTGAAAATCCCAGATAGTTATTAATACACCAGAACCAGAACTCCCCCATCATCACTGTCCAAACAAAAACACGCGTCTCCATTTTTGTTGGTTTTTACTTTTATGCATTATTTGAACACAGCAGCTGCACGAAAACTTCATGACTACTCAGCCAACCGAAATGGCCCAACACTGCTTGGTAAACTCTCTGGTTCCCTTGACTTCCATTACAGTTAACTTTAAGGTATTAGCCCCCTTCTGTAACGCTGTCCATTTTGGAGATACAGTGGGGAAAATAAGTATTTAGTCAGTCACCAATTGTGCAAGTTGTCCCACTTAAAAAGATGAGAGAGGCCTGTAATTGACATCATAGGTAGACCTCAACTATGAGAGACAAAATGTGGAAAAAAATTGAGAAAGTCATTTTGTCTGATTTTTAAAGAATTTATTTGCAAATAATGGTGGAAAATAAGTATTTGGTCAATAACAAACAAGCAAGATTTCTGGCTGTCACAGACCTGTAACTTCTTTTTTAAGAGGCTCCTATTTCCCCCACTCATTACCTGTATTAATGGCACCTGTTTGAAGTCGTTAACAGTATAAAAGACACCTGCCTACAACCTCAAACACTCACACTCCAAACTCCACTATGGTGAAGACGAAAGAGCTGTCGGAGGACACCAGAAACCGAATTGTAGACCTGCACCAGGCTGGGAAGACTGAATCTGCAATAGGCAAGCAGCTTGATGTGAAGAAATCTACTGTGGGAGCAATAATCAGAAAATGGAAGACCTACAAGACCACTACTAATCTCCCTCGATCTGGGGCTCCACGCAAGATCCCTCAGCCCGTGGGTCAAAATGATCACAAGAACGGCGTAAGGAAAAATCCCAGAACCACAAGGGGGGATCTAGTGAATGACCTGGGCAGGAAGCTGGGACCAACGTTACAAAGGCTTACCATCAGCAAAACACACTACGACGACGCCAGGGACTCAGATCTTGCAGTGCGCAGACGTGTCCCCCTGCTTAAGCCAGTCCATATCCAGTGGCACGTCTGAGTGAAGTTTGCTTAGAGAGCATTTGGATGTTCCAGAAGAGTATTGGGAGAATGTCATATGGTCAGATGAAACCAAAGTAGAACTATTTGGTAAAAAACACAACTCGTCGTGTTTGGAGGAAAGTGAATGCGGAGTTGCATCCAAAGAGAAACACCATACCAACTGGTGAAGCATGGGGGGTGGCAACATCATGCTTTGGGGCTGTTTCTCTGCAAAGGGACCAGGAACGACTGGTCCGTGTACATGAAAGAATGAATGGGGCCATGTATTGTGAGATTTTTGGGTGCAAACCTCCTTCCATCAGCAAGGGCAATGAAGAATGAAAACGTGCTGGGTTCTTTCAGCATGACAATGATCCCAAGCACACTGCCAGGGCAACAAAGGAGTGGCTTCGTAAGAAACATTTCAAAGTCCTGGAGTGCCTAGCCAGTTCTCCCCGATCTCAACCCCATCGAAAACCTTTGGAGGGAGTTGAAAGTCCGTGTTGCCCGCCGACAGCCCCAAAACATCACTGCTCTAGAGGAGATCTGCATGGAGGAATGGGCCAACATACCAGCAACAGTGTGTGCCAACCTTGTGAAGACTTACAGAAAACGTTTGACCTCTGTCATTGCCAACAAAGGATATACAACAAAGTATTGAGATGAACTTTTGTTATTGACCAAATACTTATTTTCCACCATTATTTGCAAATAAATTCTTTAAAAATCAGACAAAATGACTTTCTCAATTTTTTTCCACATTTTGTCTCTCATAGTTGAGGTCTACCTATGATGTCAATTACAGGCCTCTCTCATCTTTTTAAGTGGGACAACTTGCACAATTGGTGACTGACTAAATACTTATTTTCCCCACTGTACATGTTTTTCATTGGACAGTGACAAAATGTAATCTGTGGCATCCGTACTCTGCAACAGCCAAGTTCACACAAACCTACACAAACACATAGATACCAAACATGCCTTAGCCGACTACGTCTGGGGTAAGAGGACAAGAGCGGAAATTCCTTTAACATGTCAAAGCTCTTTCCTGCAACACCAAATATCATTACGTTTGTTTATACCTCAAAAGGGGACAGATTAAGCCTAGTCCTTATAGGGGGACCCATTAAGCTTAGTCCTTATAAGGGACCCATTAAGCTTAGTCCTTATAGGGGACCCATTAAGATTAGTCCTTATAGGGGACCCATTAAGATTAGTCCTTATAGGGGACCCATTAAGCTTAGTCCTTATAGGGGACCCATTAAGCTTAGTCCTTATAGGGGACCCATTAAGATTAGTCCTTATAGGGGACCCATTAAGCTTAGTCCTTATAGGGGACCCATTAAGATTAGTCCTTATAGGGGACCCATTAAGATTAGTCCTTATAGGGGACCCATTAAGCTTAGTCCTTATAGGGGGACCCATTAAGCTTAGTCCTTAAAGGGGGACCCATTAAGCTAAGTCCTTATAGGGGACCCATTAAGATTAGTCCTTATAGGGGACCCATTAAGATTAGTCCTTATAGGGGACCCATTAAGCTTAGTCCTTATAGGGGGACCCATTAAGCTTAGTCCTTAAAGGGGGACCCATTAAGCTTAGTCCTTAAAGGGGGACCCATTAAGCTTAGTCCTTATAGGGGGACCCATTAAGCTTAGTCCTTATAGGGGGACCCATTAAGCCTAGTCCTTATAGGGGGACCCATTAAGCTTAGTCCTTATAGGGGACCCATTAAGATTAGTCCTTATAGGGGACCCATTAAGATTAGTCCTTATAGGGGACCCATTAAGATTAGTCCTTATAGGGGACCCATTAAGATTAGTCCTTACAGGGGACCCATTAAGATTAGTCCTTATAGGGGACCCATTAAGATTAGTCCTTATAGGGGACCCATTAAGCTTAGTCCTTATAGGGGGACCCATTAAGCTTAGTCCTTAAAGGGGGACCCATTAAGCTTAGTCCTTAAAGGAGGACCCATTAAGCTTAGTCCTTAAAGGGGGACACATTAAGCTTAGTCCTTAAAGGAGGACCCATTAAGCTTAGTCCTTAAAGGGGGACCCATTAAGCTTAGTCCTTAAAGGGGGACCCATTAAGCTTAGTCCTTAAAGGAGGACCCATTAAGCTTAGTCCTTAAAGGGGGACCCATTAAGCTTAGTCCTTAAAGGGGGACCCATTAAGCTTAGTCCTTAGAGGGGACACATTAAGCTTAGTCCTTAAAGGGGACACATTAAGCCTAGTCCTTAAAGGGGGACACATTAAGCCTAGTCCTTAAAGGGGGACACATTAAGCCTAGTCCTTAAAGGGGGACCCATTAAGCTTAGTCCTTAAAGGGGGACACATTAAGCCTAGTCCTTAAAGGGGGACCCATTAAGCTTAGTCCGTAAAGGGGACCCATTAAGCCTAGTCCTTAGAGGGGGACCCATTAAGCCTAGTCCGTAAAGGGGACCCATTAAGCCTAGTCCTTAAAGGGGGATACATTAAGCCTAGTCCTTAAAGGGGGACACATTAAGCCTAGTCCTTAGAGGGGGACACATTAAGCTAAGTCCTTAAAGGGGGACCCATTAAGCTTAGTCCTTAAAGGGGGACCCATTAAGCTTAGTCCTTAAAGGGGACACATTAAGCCTAGTCCTTAAAGGGGGACACATTAAGCTTAGTCCTTAAAGGGGGACACATTAAGCTTAGTCCTTAAAGGGGGACCCATTAAGCTTAGTCCTTAAAGGGGGACACATTAAGCTTAGTCCTTATAGGGGGACCCATTAAGCTTAGTCCTTATAGGGGGACCCATTAAGCTTAGTCCTTATAGGGGACCCATTAAGCTTAGTCCTTATAGGGGACCCATTAAGCTTAGTCCTTATAGGGGGACCCATTAAGCTTAGTCCTTATAGGGGACCCATTAAGCTTAGTCCTTATAGGGGGATCCATTAAGCTTAGTCCTGAAAGGGGGACCCATTAAGCTTAGTCCTTATAGGGGGACCCATTAAGCTTAGTCCTTAAAGGGGACCCATTAAGCTTAGTCCTTATAGGGGACCCATTAAGCTTAGTCCTTATAGGGGGACCCATTAAGCTTAGTCCTTATAGGGGGACCCATTAAGCTTAGTCCTTATAGGGGGACCCATTAAGCTTAGTCCTTATAGGGGGACCCATTAAGCTTAGTCCTTATAGGGGGACCCATTAAGCTTAGTCCTTAGAGGGGACCCTCCACCTGTAATGCTTTGTTAAAGCTCCTGCGTCTTTCAGCCCCGCCTCCTGATAAGCCCAGTCAGTTCAAGCCCATTAAGTCCACAACAACAAGTCGGTAGATCCACTGTCGCAAGCTAAACTGGGGTGGGACGCTTCAAAGTGGTCCGTTTTTAATGTATCGGCTCCCGGTGTGTAGCGCCAGGCTTGCCGGTAGGCGGGGGATAAGGATTGTGTTACGCGATGATGTCACCATGTAACAGAGTAATGGGCTGGGACTCCAGTGGGGCGTTTCAGGCAGGGGGTTCTGTGGGAGAGTGTTTCCTGCTCTGGCGTGGGCTTTGGGCTGTAGAACTTCGTAGACTGTTGCAGTAAAAGCTCCATAACACACTAAAGGTGTTGTGAAAAGCTGATGGGAGAAACCGGATTAACGCACAGGGTAAAACTCAGAACTGCACCTGGACGGCTCTGACTGCACTGCCAATTACCTCTGCTCCTCCACACAGCTGTGAGGCTCATAATAAAGAGCAGCAGAGCCTCCCTGGAGTAATTAGATAACTGATCTGACAAGGCAAAGCCCGTAAGTGCTCATTCTCCAGCACACACCCACCCACCATCCCCACCCCGCATCATGCTGTTCTCCTTAGGGGCCATGGAATGAGAGGGGGGGGGGGTAGTTAATGAGGACAACGACAACACCCCTAGTTTCCTGTGATATCATGAGCATCGATTAGACCCTGTTGTGCTGCTGCACTGGAGCAGGGGAGGGCCATTTTCCTAAAACAGCAGCCACCGTGCCCTCGCGGTGGCAGCGGCAATCTGTAGAGCCAGCCATGTGAAATGTAGAACGCTGGCCAATTTTATCCGTGTGTGGAAGTACTGGGAGTGATGGTGCCTATATGTGGCCATAATACCACACCTCCAGTCTCGGAGTGATGCCTCCTCCCTGCCATCAAACACACAGAGCGCATCTCCCCGATCTATTAATATCCTCAACGATCAGCGCTCACTTCCCACCAGAGCACTGCAGCAGCAGCAGGCAGGGGAAAGCAGGACAGGCACACACATTCAGAGAGCCAGTGCGCATGGCAGGAGCAACACAGTTGGGGGCGCGTTCACAACCCGCCTCGAAATGCCACAGCACTTCATGTGAAGTGCAGGAGAAACGCCACATCCACGCGAGCCAGCTTCAGGGGCCGAAACCTGATATACGGTGGGAAGAAATTGGGAACTGCTTATTTTACATTTACAGTTACGGTGTCAGCAGACACTCTTATCCAGAGCGACTTACAACCGGGCTTAGTGCTCCACTGGAGAACGTTTCCAAGCTAGGAGGTTCGAGTCTAAGGGCTGGCCAAACTGAACCCTTATCAGAGCCACGGCATATGCCTTGTGTACCGTGAATGCGAGGCTAGTGGGCCTGGTGGACGGAGCGCAGCCATGCCGTGTGCACCTGCGGGAAAGCTCATAGCTCTGCGAGGAAAGCGGCCAGTCTAAAGATTCGGATCTGTTTTCAACACTGACATCAGACACGAATCTTCTGAACCACTTTCTCAGCCCACCCCACTCTTAAGGGGGCGTAGCTTTGTACACATCCACTGTTGATTACTGCCGAAGCTCCCAAGCCCCGGAAATCTTACTCGGAACAGACCACAGCATATAAGAACGAATTTAATAATAATAATAATATAAGAATAGAATATAGACATTTAATTGAGGGTACTGATAACCAAATCGGGAGAAATCGGGAGTGTAGGAATCACAAGCATTTCCATACATAACCCACCCCCTCCGACACCCCCAACCCGGCCCACCACCAGCTCCTTTAGCTCTCCTAATGGCAGTGGCTACAGCAAATTTCCTTCCACTGCGGCAAAGCTTACAAAAAGAAAGCAAGCCTACAGGGACGGCCAAACATCCGATCCTAAATTATTTACACCTGTGAAGCAATAGGGGGAGAAAATGACTATCCCAACCCTTTAAACACGGATAGAGACCCACCACTCCGAACCAGCCCTCCGTGTAGTTCACTGTGTGTATGTACCGGGAGTTTCAGAGACACGGCATACGCAAAGAGCAGGAAACAAATAAACTGCTTATGTAATTATGCTTATTGACTCTTAGGTCTCACTGAGAAGACAGCTTGGGGCTCACGCAGCAGAAAGGATATTAGAGACAAAGCTCTGTTCCTGAAGTCCACCACTGTGTAGCTGCTGACCAGCGGGTCCACAAAGCTGATCATGTGGTGGGGACACTCCGCCTGCTCCTCCGGTGTGACCTTATTGGTGATGATGTCCAGTCCTTTGTACACCTGTGGAAGAAGACAAACATTCACAGATCAGAAAGACTTGTGGTCATGTTCCTCGTAGCTGGTTCTCCTCGTGTTTATCTTAAAGCTCTACTGTAGAATAACAGTGAAGACATCAAACTGTAAACTAGCCCTCATGGAATTATACGGTCCACCTTAAAACCCTCGAGAGTGGACCTTTACAGGAGGAGGAACCAGCTTTCCTTACCTGCAGTGGAGCTGATAGAACAAGGTTTATTACTAAGCAGGTTTGGAGCGATTCTATTGGTCGGTCCCTCATGAATATTCACTAACCTGAAAGGAGAGCTAGAGCTGGTGGAGATATGGAGGAGTACCATACTGTGCTACATCAGGAGTAGATGTGACCCAACAACTCTCTAAGATCTTGAAGAAGAAACACTGAGGGGAACGAAGAACCTCCCTATAAACACAAGAACCAACCACTCGGGATTCAAAGTATGAGGGAGAACCACTATGAAGAACCAAGACCTGAAAGGAGAAACTCATTAGGAGCATGAGGAGGAACCAATGAGAGGAACCCAGCTCAAATAGGAAGACTTATGCAATGTGGTGAAGGACCACAGAGGGCCTTCCAACGAGAGCAAGAGGAGAAACCAGCATTAAAAGCAGAACCTTCATGTGATAATTATCAAGAACCGGTCAGAGGAACCAAGACTTAACACTCTAAGAGAATTAGGAAGAACCACTGTAAGGAACCGAGACCTAACACCTCTCTAAAAGCAAAATCCCAACAACACTGCTGTGCCCACTTGTACCAGTGGACACTAACATACCACCACATCAGTGTGCTGGGAATGATCCACACAGTACCTGCTCTGTGGTGGTCCTCTGGGGGGTCCTGACCATTGAAGAACAGGGTAATACAGTATACAGAGTAACAGATGGACTACAGTCTGTACCTGTGGAACTACAGAGTGTCCTATACGGCCTGTGGAGCTGATCAAATTAACAATAAGTACAGGAGGTGGTGTTGATGTGATGGCTGGTCAGTGTACAATCCCAGGTTTCAAACTTTTAGGGAACCATTACAATATCTAGAACAGCCAGGAAATGCTCAGGGGCATCATGTATTTAAAGCCCCCCTGGGGGGCTTCACCATATCGTTTTAGACCAACTGAAGGCCTAGTACTAATGATCATGGTTTGCACCACTGCCCATTACCCAACAGTACCAAACGTCAGCGGGTCACGTTTTTGTCTTGGTGGGGACGACCAACGAATCCGTGTGTGGAGGCACCGTGGTCAGCACCGAGATGAATGGTTTGTCGTCACACGACCGGAAGGCCTGGTGTCACTCCACCTCCACCCCTACCGCACCATCTGCAGGAACTGTGTGAGGATATTCAAACGGTTTGTTGTCACACGTCCAGAAGGCCTGGTGTCGCTCCACCTCCACCTCTACCGCACCATCTGCAGGAACTGTGTGAGGATACTCAAACGGTTAGTTGTCACACGTCCAGAAGGCCTGGTGTCGCTCCACCTCCACCTCTACCGCACCATCTGCAGGAACTGCGTGAGGATACTCAAACGGTTTGTTGTCACACGTCCAGAAGGCCTGGTGTCACTCCACCTCCACCCCTACCGCACCATCTGCAGGAACTGCGTGAGGATATTCAAACGGTTTGTTGTCACACGTCCAGAAGGCCTGGTGTCACTCCACCTCCACCCCTACCGCACCATCTGCAGGAACTGCGTGAGGATATTCAAACGGTTTGTTGTCACACGTCCAGAAGGCCTGGTGTCGCTCCACCTCCACCTCTACCGCACCATCTGCAGGAACTGCGTGAGGATATTCAAACGGTTTGTTGTCACACGTCCAGAAGGCCTGGTGTCACTCCACCTCCACCTCTACCGCACCATCTGCAGGAACTGTGTGAGGATACTCAAGCTGCATGGGATGGATTATCACAGGACACCATTAGGAACCTCTACAGCTCCATACCGAGACGTCTGGCGTGTTGGGTTAGCAAACACGGCGGCCCAACGCCATACTGAGAGACAGACTTCTGTATGTGTAGCTCAATAAGTATTGATCGTACCATCTCCCTATGGCACTGCAATCCGACAACAGTGCCAACTCCTACGTCATACGGAACGAGCGCAGTGATTCGGCTGAAGCTCCTGTTTGAATGAACAACCGAACACCCAGCAGCACAGCTCCACCAGGCTTGTCATATGCTCCCGTTTGGTATGTGGCAGCTGCCTGCTAGCCGTTTACAACGAGGCTCCCGCACACAGTCTGCTCTCAGAATCTCCTGGAATGTCAAGAGGGTGTTCGCTTTGCGTCTTGTGATTCCTGCGACTGCACCAGCCCGCATTCTTACCAACCGGGCTGCCGCCAACCCTGCACGCCGGCTCTGGGCGAGCAAAGAAACCGGTAGTGAATTATTAAGATTCTCCTCACCAGAGCTCTCTCCACAGGGCAGCGCTGCCGGGAAAATCTGGAGGGGAGTGGAATCAGCTGTAACCCACCGAGAGAAGCCCCCTCCCATGAACTGTATATGTGATTAAAAAAAAACGCACAGATGTCTTATCATTCCCTCCCAGCAG
>JAMWET010004439.1:447500-494647 GCA_024036415.1 Prochilodus magdalenae
ACAAGAAAAAAAAAAACAAATGAGGTTCTCAAAAAGCTATTAGAACCGATTCTCCAAACTTAGAACCAACAACAGATCAGCACACACGCAGTGCTATCCCTCCCCTGAACAGCTGCTGGAAGCCGTCACTGGAAAATTCAGATAACATCATCCTTCACTCACACCGGCCGCGTTTAACCAGCGCTGTACTCACGGATACAATCACGGGTCGTCAACTGCGCACCCTCAAACATGACGACCCAGGTTACGTCTGAAGATGCCCTCCCTGTCTAAAGGTTAGTCATGTTACAGGTGGGCCAGTGTAGCGTTAGGAGTCTTGCCCAAGGACTCTTATTGGTGTAGCCAGCATAGTCACCCAGACCAGGATTCGAACCCCAGTCTCCCACATCTGGTGTTGACTCCATGGTGGGTAGTGGTGTTATCTGCTGAGCTACACCAACCACTGAGAGGCCATGCATGTGTCATAAGCAAGGACGGGCCTGACTGACCCAGCAGCCACAATCTGGACATTCAGTGAGCAGCGGTGTCCTCCATGAGTCGTCCTGCTAGTGCCAGCACCTTTGGCTTTGACGGCTGCACCACACAGGACTACATGCACGCAGACCGTTACCACGACTGTCCTTAGCACCACGTCACCGTCACCAAGGCTGCAGTGGGGTCGTGCCAGACTGTCACGGACTGACTCAGAATGGCGTTGGGTCATCTTCAGTGACGAGTCCCGCTTTCGTCTTGGTGGAGACGCCCAACGAATCCGTGTGTGGAGGCACCGTGGTCAGCACCAGGCTGAACGGTCTGTTGTCAGGTGTCACACAAAGCCCAGTAGGCCTGGTATCGCTCACCCTCCACCCCTACCACACCATCTGCAGGAGCTGTGTGAGGATGTTCAAGCTGCATGGGATGGATTATCACAGGACTCCATTAGGAACCTCTACAGCTCCATACCGAGACGTCTGGCGTGTTGGGTTAGCAAACACAGTGGCCCAACGCCAGACTTCTGTATGTGTAGCTCAATAAATATTGATCATATCAGTCTACATGTATCATCAGTTATTGATCTTGGTGACCTTTATCTTCCTTCTAAACAGCACCGCACTCCCACACCTCCTTCTGGGTGCAGCAGTTATTTTAATGATGAGTGTGTATTACAGCTGTGTGTTTTTACAGTTTCCCTGACTGGGACTCAAACTCATGACCCCCTAATGAAGAGCTTAAGGCGGTTAAGCCATTAAGAGAGACTGGTACGAAACACTTACTGACTGGTACTCACACTAGGCGATCCATACCATGCCTGAGCCTGTTTGAGCCCTTAAGATCGGTTCAGAGTAGAGCGATTACTCCGTATCCATGCCCGGGTGCAGTTCAGCATGCAGATGCCGGCCCTCTCAAAGAGATGGGCTCGGGCAAGGTTCACCTGGACTCAGGGACAGTAGGTACAGCAGCGTGATCGTCAACCAGGCCCAAGCATGGAACACGAACATGCGGCTGTCCCAGTAACAAACATGGCAGCCCCGGTGGCACTCTGGCGTGGGGTAATGGAGCGTAACTGCTGCACCATGTATGGTGAAGCAGGAAAATCGGAACAAGAAGCTGCCAAAGAGGAAGCAACAGGAAGCCTTCGGCCTTCTATACTGGGCATGGAGAGCGCTAAGCAAATGGCCACCTGGCATGGAACCAGGGAGCAGGGTCGGGCTTTTACAGGGCATCACAGATAATAGCTATAACGAGCCTCGGAGCGATGGCATGTGCATGCTTGGGCCCGGAATGTTAAGAGCAATGTATTACAGATGGGCCGGTGCAGTGTTGGGAATCTTGCCCAAGGACTCTTATTGGTGTAGCGCAGCATTTAATACCTGGACTGGGACTTGAACCCCCGTTTCCCACATGGGGGGGACAGCTCTCTGGTGGGTAGTGGTGTTAACCGCTGAGCCACACCAACCATAGCACTCTCCTGCTGTTGTTTTGGCGCACTGAAGCCGATTATAGAGAAGTAAAGGTCTGGGACAACATGGTTTATACACACAAGAGTGTAAAAAAATTATATAATAATAATAATAATAATAATAATGATAAGTCACCCCTGGCATTTGACATTGAGTAATGTTTTGTAAATACTGATGTTCAAGTGAAATTCCTAAATATTTCTTCATATCGCATTAAATATCACAGGGTGTGGAAAAAATGCAAGGTCAGCTTTTTCCAGTATCGTGCAGATCTACAACATGGCCATGATTACAATACAGATTTATCAAAATCAATGATGTAGAAATGGAACAGCACGTTATAACAGAAACCCTCGTTCTGTGAGGAGAACTGATGGGAAAAGTAAGAGGCAAGTGACAAAAACAAAACTGAAAATAAACATGAAAGGCCTTATCCCAATATTTAGATCATATCCGCCTCTCGGCTCTCTTACACATCTTAGGAATGTGGACCACTGAAAACAGGCACTCATATTTCATAACTCACAGATGACAATCAACTGGATCACTGGGGATATGGGCTGGGCCCTAATCTTAACCATGGTGTTCAGCTTGGCCAGTTCAACCTACATGCTGTCTCATAAGCTGGAGGCATGAAGCTATCAGGATCCTGACTTATGAGTCATCTTCTGCATGGGCATGTAGGTGACATAAGCAAGGACGGGCCTTATCGCTGACCTTCAGTGAGCAGTGGTGTCCTCCATGAGTCATTCGTTAGTGCCAGCACCATTGGCAGACAGCTGCATGATGACTACATGTACACAGCCGGTTACGACAACTGCCCTTAACACCACGTCACCGTCACCAAAGAATGTAAGGATGTCGTGCCAGGCTGTCATGGAGTGACCCAGAATGGCAGCGGGTCACCTTCAGTGATGAGTCCCGCTGGGTTGGTGGAAACGACCAACAAATCAGTGTGTGGAGGCACTGTGGTCAGCACCACGATGCCTGGTGTCACCTCCACCTCCACAACAGGCACTCATATTTCATAACTCACAGATGACAATCAACTGGATCACTGGGGATATGGGCTGGGCCCTAATCTTAACCATGGTGTTCAGCTTGGCCAGTTCAACCTACATCTTGTCTCATAAGCTGGAGGCATGAAGCTATTAGGATACTGACCAATGAGTCATTTTTCTCATATGAGAGGAGAATTATATGACATCCAATATATGCAATATAAATTATATTTAATAATAACAATAAATGTAGTGCTTTATTTGCCACATTTTGGCTGATACTGGTTAATCATAAACTTTATTATTGGTCCAAATCATCAGCCACTAGGGAGCTACTCACTCATATCACAGTTCCTGAGTTTAACACCAAGGGTGGGACACCTGGGACAAGTCCAGTGTCTGCAATCAAAACATTTAATGGAAAAAACATTAGAAAATTATGGGCAATATTAAAAATCCACATTAGCACTTATACATAACAGCCTGACACAGCTATTAAGGGCTGATACCACACTGCTACAAGGCCCAACACCTCCACGTTCAACGCCTTGGCCAAAAGCTTCCATCTTTACCACACATCTCAGAAAGTAATGGATCCTCCATAAGGTTACGAGCAGCTGACCCCCTCCATTCTTCCTGCCCCAGCAGGCACCCAGAGAGTAAACCCGGACAGCCCCGATAACACGCTCAAAGTAATTAGCTTCCCGAAGGGGTCAATGAGGTAATGTGGACTCATTACCCACGCAGGGTAATGGCCATGGCCATTTGCTGATGAGCCCACCTTACAACCAATCATTCAGGTTTCACATTATATGGCCTTTATCAGAGGTCCCATCAAGCTCCCTCTGAAGTCTGGACGAGGCCAGACGTCACACCAGGCACGTGCCTTGACGCCAGCCATGGCACCAGACAGGCTGACACAATTGGATTTTCATTCATTCAGCACAAATTTAATTTAGCTTCTGGTGTGTTTGGAGTGACGGAAATGATTCGCAAGGCTCGAACGCCTAAACGAATATAGCTTGGCCATAGACAAAAGACGAGGGACCCAGAAGAGTCTCTTAACCCAGGCTTTAATCTTGGGCTGATCTAGAGTACGTTCCTGCGGTTTCAATTTCCAACTCGGAGGACAAAAACACTCATCATTAAAAACAGAGTTGCGTAAGTAGCTGCACCCAGGAGGAATCAACCGACAGGAAAGAAACTTGGTGGGTAGGTTTGGCATTGTGAGACATGCCAATGATTCAAGATTCATGCATGGGCATGCAGGTGACGGGCCTTATCGCTGTACCTGACTGACCTTCAGTGAGCAGACCTCCTGTTAGTGCCAGCACCATTGGCAGACAGCTACATGATGAGGACTACATGTACACAGCCGGTTACGACAACTGCCCTTAACACCACGTCACCGTCACCAAAGACTGTAGTGGTGTGGTGCCAGGCTGTCATGGAGTGACTCAGAATGGCAGTGGGTCATCTTCAGTGATGGGTTGGTAGCACCATGACGCCTGGCGTCCCTTCACCTCCACCTCTACTGCCCAACCTGCAGGAGCTGGATGAGAATCTTCAAGCTGCATGGGACGGTGTCACAGGACACCATTAGGAACCTCTGAGAATTCCATGCTGAGACGTCTGGCATGTCTTTCTGTTCACTGATTGGTGGAGTGGGAGCTCGCCGATAGGTGGCGCTAATCAAAAAAGGGAGGAAAATGACATAAGAGCTGCTCGCACATCAGAACCACACATTGTCCGCACACACCTCTGAACACGTCCCATTTGGGGCGGTTCTTTAAAGAGGTATAGAAGGCTCTCGCTTCCTGAGGATGATGTACGTGCTGCGTGACTCAGACCTCCAGTCAAAACCCCTGAATTTTTCATGCACTGCAGTTTGAGTCACGGGAGCGTAAGTGCAAGGCAGCGAAATTCCCTCGAGGCTTTCATTGTGAGCTATGCATCACTCAGGGACAGACAACTGAAAGCCACAAATCAGAAGCTCCTGGGAATAAGAGCACCTAGACCGAGTCACAAGAGAGCAGCAAGATCCATGATCAGGTGAATGAATCTAAAGCACTACAGCCCTACACCATTTCTTATTCTGCCTCGAGTGAGGGGGCTAATACTTTCCAGGCACAGACCTGAGAAAGTCATTCAGATAATCCCAGTTTCATCTGCTTCAAAATTAAAATTTCCAGGCTAGCTGCTTTCCTCACAGTGCAGCTTGGCTCCGTCTACCAGGCCTGCTAGCCTCTTTGAGTGGGGAGTTAGACGGCATTAGCAAAGTGCATGCACAGGTCACTGAGAGGATCTAACTTGAGGTATACAGGCAATACACTGGGGGTCCTATAGGGGACCAGTAGGTGGGACAATGCCTGAATATACTTTCTACCATTTCGTTCAATGTTTTGTCTTCTCCTTTCCACATGTACTACCCAGGTCGTTTTCTCTTCTACTCTTTTTTTTCCATTCTTATTGTTCTTATTCTACTGCTTTACAGCCGATGATGGTCCGTTTCAACTTCCTGTAATTGGTCCGAAACTCGGAACCAATCGAAAAATTCTTACCATGGTAGAACCAAATTTCCGCCACCTTTGGGTTTGGACCGAACAGAGTCTGAAGGTCTGGACCAAACAAGAGGAGAGTGAGACCACCCATAGGTTCACTAGTACATGGACTTCTTTGTTGAGTGGAGTGGTGGGGTTTCCGGAGTAGGGCTCCGTTTTTGCCCACTGGCACCATAGATGATCATCGTGCTGTGTAGAACGTACTAGTCTATGGTTCCATCTGGGAACCAACTTTTATTTTTGGTGGAAACTATTAGGAGCAGGAACCGGACCGGAACCCATTCCATGTTGGTGCAAAAGGGCCATCAGGCACGTTGATCAGGTTGGTTCTCCACAAGGGGTCACCAATACTAAGCAAACAGAAACGGCAGGTCCACGGTTTTCCTCCGCGGTCTGGTTCGAAAACGCAGTCGTGGATGCAAATGCTAGTCACCGGGTTCAGCCGATGGCACCATTTCAAAACTAGAGACATTGTGAAAAGCTGCCACTGCAGTAGCCCAAGTACTAGTGCCCTGTTGAAAGGACTGTTGTGCAAACCAAAACCAACAGCAAGTTGCTCACTTGGCCCAAAAGCCGCGCTGTGAAGGTACTAAGCTATGAGGTCTTTTAGAAGCGAGCGGCACATTCCTCTACCACAATACCAGATCTCCGAGAGCTCTCCACGCTGATCCAAAGCTGACACCAGCAAAGAGTGGTCCGAATTGGTTCCACACCACTGACTCTAAAAGCACAAAGGTCTTGCCATACCCTTGCGAGTCAAACGCCGCCAGTCTTTCAGTTCTGCGAATGACCCATTAAATTGCCCTTCGGGACCTCAAAGACCTCGTGTGAAAAGAGGGATACGTCCAAAATCCCTTTCTCCCCCATTCCCTCGGCAGGCAAAGGCCCATCTATGAGGTTCCCATGAGCCCTCTCTCGACCCGTGTGCTTTGAATAATGACCCCCGTGACCCTGGATGTCGGGGCGTCTCCGAATGGCCCGACCCGCGGGTGTCCACTGCGCTATTATTAAAACACGAAAACTTAACGCTGCCACGTTAACAATCGCTCTCTCGCTTGCTCTCGCGCACCCTCGTACAGTACTGCTATTCAAAATGTAAATAGCGTCCTGCGCAGGCCGAGGACCCGCTTAAGGCAAGGGGAGGCCGACGGAGGCTCCTGAACACAATAGGAGTGTGGGAACCAATTCAGCGTGACAATAGCGGCTTCCCGACGGCGTCTCCGCAACACTGATCGCATCGCGGCAGTCATCCCGCACAAAGCCCTCTGCCTCTCGCGCAAATCTGCACTCCCCATCTCTGATACAAACACGACGTCTATAAGCCCGCATACTCCAGCAGGAAGCTCGCTGCTCGGGGTGTGCGGCGCAGAGGCGAGCGGAGAGGGGGCAGGAATGTTATCAGCGTAACCTAGTTAACTGTACCAGGTGACGGCCGTGGCACAAACCCTCAAAGGAGGAATACACGCTCAAGGTCAAAGAAGAAAAGACAAGGAGAGCTGAATTATACAGCTTCAGAATGCAATAAAGGGTGAAAGGATGATTGTGGAGGAGAGGTTGATTGAATCTGAGCTTCAAGGGTAAAACCTCAGAACCAATTTACCCATACGAGACAATATTAAATGAATGGAGTCTTATCTTATTAGGAGACAACCTTTCTTAAACCAGCGTAGCGCGAGTATCATAAGCTCTAATATCAGCACAGGTACAGGTACAGGTAAGTGATTTATTAAACAGGGAAAGGAGTTATGCCTTGATAAAGAGCCATGAAATAGATTTTATTGCCAGGAGAAATGATCAATGTTGGAGGGAAATTTAAAACAGCAATATTATTCTTTAGGTCATGCGGCCATAAGGCCTCACCGAGAGCTTCGACGTTGCTGCAGGAGGGCAGGGAATTGGCACCGACAGCTGGCCGTGTTTAGAGGTCAGTACAGGGTTCCGCAGTTAGTGGTTTGGCATGAAGCTCTGGAAAAGCTCTAACTTTTGGATTTAGCCACTTCTCTTTATTCCATAGTCAGAAAGAATCTCCCACTATCTGTTTTTACCTTCACTCGTTTCCACATGCTAAAGGATTAGCTCAACAACACTGGGAAGCATCAAATATCTGCTGGTCCATATTTGTTGTGTATAGGGCTGAACGGATTGGGAAACATATCTAATAATGATTTTCCTGATCGATACTGTGACTGGAATTATGTCCTCAAGTTATTTCCAAAGGCTTGGAGTGGAGCCAGGAAGACCAGAACTTCCACTTTTTGTTCCGTGGATGAAACCTGAACACTGGCGGTTAAAAGAGAAAAGGATCTGCGGTAGTACATGTGGAGAGGAGAAGACAAAACACTGAACGAAATGCTAGAAAGTATATTCAGACAGTGTCCCACCTACTGGTCCCCTATAGGACCCCCAGTGTATGGGCTGTATACCTGCTGGTCGTCTCCACCAAGACTAAAGCGGGACTCGTCACTGAGGATGACCCGCTGCCATTCTGAGTCACTCCATGACAGTCTGGCACACCACCACTGCAGTCACCACCACTCAGCGACGCTGACGTGGTCTTAAGGGAAGTCATCCTACCGGACTGCATGCATGTAGTCCTGTGTGGTGCAGCCGTCTGTCAATGGTGCTGGCTGTTGGATCACTCCACACATGTCAGACAAGCCTCCGGTTCTCTTTCTCCCTGGTTCGTGTAGGTCTCCCAGATCTGTCAGGTCTCTGGTACATGCTGCTATCTGTCCCCTGACGCCAACAGCATGCTATGGCAGTATCTACATGGCCGCTATGCCGTGCAATACATCGATAGGACCTTGCTGTATCTTGGAGGCCGATGATGCAACCCCTCTCCAACTGCTTTTGTACTCTTCTCAGAGGTATAGCCTACTTCGCTTGCAAAGGATGCTACTAACACAACAGCACAACCAGGTCAGAAAGTAAAGCATGCGCAACAGGACGACCTTATACAGTCAGTCAGGTAGAGACATAAGACCCGCCCTTGCTTACGTTAGGTCCAGGCCCGAGCTTGGCACTTGAATGATTTGCATGTCTCACGATGTCAAACCAACCCGAGTTTTACTCCTGTTGGCTGATTCCATCTGGGTGCAATTCCTTTTTCAGTAACAAGCAGAGCTGCTACAGAGTACCTGCAGCAAGAGTACGGAAAAACCTGGAAAATTTTAGTTACCTGTAAATCATGGATGAGGTAAAATCTTATCTAAGGGATGCGTGTCTGGCTTAACGGTACCTTCGGTCAGTCACACATTCAAACTGACTGAAAAGCCTAACTGCCATTTTTCACAATATTATTTTAAAACCCAAACAGATATTTTCCAAAAATAGCCACCCACTGGGAACCCGAGGAACCGGAATGTTGACATTCCTTGTTCATTAAAAACAGTCCCACCGTATCCATCAATACCACCATATCATTGTTTCCTACTACTGAGAAACAATGTTACAGCCAGAGAGGGTTATTGGGTACTAAATCAAATCAGTCCCTCTCAATCAATCAAACCACCTGAATACGTACCCTGATTGAATGTTTACATATAGAGTAAGAATAAACCAGTCAATTAGTTATTAAATCAATCGCTTGGCAAGCCACCAACAAGAAGCTGGGTGACTATGGTTCCCGTTCTGGGTGACTATGCTGTGCTACACCAATAAGAGTCCCTGGGCAAGACTCCTAACACTACATTGGCCTATCTGTAATATGATTAACCTTGTAAGTCGCTCTGGATAAGAGCGTCAGCTGAATGCCGTAACTGTAAATGTAAGAAGCCATCTCTGAATGCCGTTTTATAGATTAAATGACGCTTATTACTGACATTTCCTGAATATAAGAGGTTTGAAGAACAGTGGCAGTAATCATACGCTGTGTATCTGAGAGCCGCCGTTAGGAGTCACCCCACCAGAGAAAGCAGCGTAGACCAGTATGCTGGTGTATCGGTTATATTGGTCCCTTTCCTTTACTGAGGTTTGGAGCTGCTCGTGCATGTACACGGCCTGCAAAGTCATGAATCCCAAAGTACGTGCCAGAGGGAGAAACTCTCTCCCACAGAAACCACTTTTCCCAGCTGCCTGATAAGCCTCTGTCTCTGTTACAGGGTGACATCATCTCATAACACAGTTCTTATTGCCCGCCTACCTGCAAACCTGGCACACCTATACACAACACACAGAAAGCTAAACCAGCAAAAAACTGGTCACTCTGAAATGTCCTGCTCCGGTCGGCTGCGAAGGAGGATCTACCGATTCGTTTTACCGGACTTACAGGACCGGACTCTGGCTCCAACTGATTTAGCAGCACCAGCACCACTGTAGGAACAGCCACAGCGGTGTGGGTGGGCTTCACTCTTAGTCGGATGCTGCTCTAATGGTCGGACAGTCAGAACAAAGTAGGCAAGCTGACCAATCAAAGCACACTGGGCTCATCAGGAGGCGGGGCTTAAAGACACAAGAGCTCTAACAGAGCGTTTCAAACTGAGGGTAAAGACAGACATATATAAAGTATGAGGGGAAATATATATACTGAGTCTCTGGGGAATACTGAAGCATGTGTATCTATTCTAGCAGACCCCAAAAATGAGTACAGCAGGACCCTTTAGCAGCACATGCCATCTTACGGATGCTGGCATGCTGGTCAATCAGCATGATCATGCTGGATGGCCAGCACTGGGTCAGTGTAAACCATCTTAGACTAGCATGGACTGGGCACTGAACTAATCCCAGCTCTGCATGCCATAACCAAGTGGAGCCAAACATGCTGTACAAGACAATGAACATCCGGTTTATATAAATGAGCGAGCTACACCTAAGCAATAAGCGCCTTATTAACACCATGTAGTGTCATGTGATACAAACTAACGTATACACGAACAGATAAACGTGCAGTCGGCACAGTGTAAAAAAAATTATAATAATAAAATAAAAACAGACCAATGCGCAATCATTACGCACGATGACAGCTCACTTTCCGGGGCCAGACCTCAGTCCACACTTAACCCGCGCTAAAACAAGGTCCAAAGCTCAACGCACAACAGATGTCCTCATGCAACCCGTCTCCAAAGCCTTCACGCACGCTCCAGCAGATCGCCACGGCCTTTCACGTGTCCCACGTCTGCGTGCAGCCATGTGTCCCAACTCACCTGCATGGAGTCGGCGCTTATTATCTCCCCCTGCACTCTCTTCCCGAGCTCGATCGCCAGTTTGGACTTGCCGGTGCCGGTAGCCCCTAAAATCACGACTAAAGGCGGGATGATAGTTTTCCCCAGCGCACGCTGCACAGCCACAGTGGCGGCGGCCATGACGGAAACTCCACCGCGTTCTGAGCATGCGCGTAAGCCCGGCTGGGGAGGAGCGATCCGTAGCCTAGGGAACCTGAAGCGGTTTCCGTAGCAACACAGATTTGGCGCCGATCTGCAAGTCACGTGCTCCAGTTCAGGAAGCAGTGTGTGGAGTCCGGGTGAAGTGTAAATCACACAGTAAGCTCAGAGGCTGAATCACTCTGAAACTGCTAGCTGCTAACTGCTAGTGCTTGGGCTGCTGTGGAAATGCTGCTCAGAGGCTTCTCATAAGCCCCCCCGACCCCCAGTTCTCCCACCCACCACTCACTCAGTGTTAAGGCCTTAATGCTGATATAATGCTACACTCATTTCTACAAGGCAGGTGGTCCAGCAGCATGCAGTCCAGAAGTCCAGCCAGGCCTAACCCCAGGCCCATCAGGCCAACAGCCAGTAGCACAGATGTATTGGTCAGTGGGCCTGTTACTACACCTCTCACCTGTATCATCATGGTGATGTTGAGCTCCATGAACAATCCACATCAACACCCCAACACAGACTCACTTTGCACTTCATATAAACTTCACATGCCTTCAGAATGAGGACTTTCGCCAGAATTTTGGTGCACCATTTAAGGTGTGTTGGGAAATGTCTAACACGAAGCTGACTTCAGCCTTATAGTTTTAACGCTTGTAGTATTTTTGTATTTTATTTGTTCGTTCTTTTCTTTCTCGGTTATAGGGGTTGCTGGAGCCTATCCCAGCACTCTTTGGCTGCAAGACAGGACAACCCAGACAACCGTTAAGTCCTCAAAATACTCTACCTGCAGTTTTATGTACTGAGCTAGCTATGAACATGCGCAATGGCTGGGCATTTTGACATGGCAACTTTAGGGTAGCTCTATTATAGCTCACCCAACGTTGCGTGATCTTCAAGTCAGCTAGGCTTGGTTCTGGCCCACATCTGGCCCACACGTACTGACTTCAGTTGAGGCAACTGCTCCCAGTTGCAAGATGTGGGCCCCATACGCACCACATAAGGGCCACACGTCAACCAAAGGTAGACAACTCCTCTGTATCTCTGCCAGAAGTGGACCAGGTCTGTGACGTAGCTGAGAGTGCTGTTATTCTAGTGAAGCGGGTTCTGTCTGGGCCAGCGAGCCGTAATGGGAGGCAGGAGTGGGGGCTCACAGTCTGATATGTACCCTCTGGGCACTGACCACTGACTGGCCACTGGGTAGCCATTAATAATGTTATGGTGTTAGGTAAAGATTTCTACTAAGAATGGTTCCAGTGTGTCATCGAATCATGATTTCAGGCCCACCCAGAAAATTCTGAACGGAGAAATGATGGAAAACAGTTTGACGCTGTAACTCCTCAGTTCAGCACCACATAGTTCAGTCCTTTCACATGCCTAGTAGTAATTCATGTACAGTGTGTTTGGAAACCATCCCAGAATTTCTTTTACACTGACTTTAGTGTGTTAGGCCTAGTGCCCCAGCCACCACCTGATATGTTAGCCTTGAGCTAACGTACTAGCCACGAGCTAAAACACTGGCCATGACCCATTGAGACAATAGTTCTACTACATGCTACAGCAATGCTATACAGAGACACGGTGGCTCTGACAGGCTATTAGAGAAATATTATTTTGAGAAAGCTACACGTTAAATATCTTAGAATATTCTTATGCTATGTCAGTTATGGCAAAGTTGACTTAAAGGGCAACTCCACCAAATTTTCCAAAATTCTGGATAATTATATGGTTGAGATCTAATCAAAGGAACTGGGAGGAGGCTGGCATGAAATGCTCCGTTCCAGAGAAACATGCCAGACCAAAATCGTTCACAATGGCGGTGAACCAGACGCCTGAAGAGTAAGTTATGAACTGCCAATGCATATGCATAAACATGAACTGCCAATGCATATGATGCCTAATGCATGTTTTGTGATTTGAATCTGGCAGTACATGCCAAAGGCCTTCTAAGGCAACATAATCCCCACAAAAAATATTTTTAGACTGTCCACTATTTTTTTAATCAAACCTCTGTGCTTAAATTCGTGTTGTAGACATGCTGACCCCTGGTTCCCATCACCACCACTGTGATGAAGAAATCAGTGTCTGCAAGTTTCAAATCTACAAATGAGCCACAGCCCATCAAACCACTCCTGATGAGTCAGCTCACATCTTTACGACTGAATTATTCAGGAACTTTGATTTTCTTGGAGGACTTCCCTTCTTTAAAACTACAGCCATGCCCACCACAGTGGTGTCAAAAGTATTCATGTTCCTGTTTCTGTTCAGCATGCAACGAACACTTGTTGTCTTCGGCTGACTGAAGTAGCGAAGCAAAGCAGCACTAAGCTGAAGCGTCCAACTTTACCTAACGTCCCGCTTCACCTGAACTCACCCTGGCTCATGCACACAACACACACACACACACACACACACACACACACACACACACACACACACACACACACACACCCACCCCACTCACTCACACACACACACAGACTTTTGTTGACTTTCTGAAGCGCGTTGACTCAACGTGAAGGAAACAGAATAGCTGCTTTGTTGCTATGGAAACTGAAAGGCCTGCGCCATGGAAAGAGGCAGGGGTTGCCACGGCAACCGGTGCACTGCAACCATCCTCGTGCATGAAATGATCCAAACAGGTTTCCTCACCCCCTAACGGATACAGGTTAGGGACACGGGAGCACAGGCTGCGTATCACATGCTGAAATAGGAAAGCGCTGTCAGTCCGTAACGCTGTCAGGCCTGCAGGTCATCCGAGGGGTCCAGCAGTAGGAGCAAGGAGAGTGGACCATTTACAGAAAGTGGGTCTGTCAAATACAGGGGAGACGAAAACGGGACAGTGGCCTACAGCGTGCGTCTCTAAATCCAGTCCTATTAATAGGCCTAGGCCTCTGTTCAGAGGAACTGCAGTCTATCCTCCAACAAGTTATCAGCCTCTGTGCATCTGTTGGGAGGAGTTATCAGCTATCGGTACATGAGTTAACGTGTTTACAGCCTTCCCACACAGAACACCCGAGTTCGTGCCCATGCCTAGAGATGAAGCCTTTCAAAACAATGACAGCACACCAGAGTGATTTGATTCGAATTTATTAATTGTCTGACTTCTATAGGCTCATGAGGTACTGAACACAAAGTGCTTAATGCTGCTGCCACCCTCCCAGCGTTCGCACACAAGGGCCGCCAGGAGAGGGCAAAAGAAGCATGAGGGAAGAAAAGAAGAAGAAGAAAACAAATAGAGGACATAACAATACAATAAGAGAGAATGACCCCCAACAAAACGAGGGAGGGAGGGAGGGGTAACAGAACTCATACAACTTCCACTCTTAAAGCTCATCTCTTCCCAAGGATACAAGGACACACAGACAAAACAGTGGGCTGTTGGCAGCATACGCAGAACACAGCAGTTGTGAAGGCAACACTAGGTCTAATGGAGTGTGGTGGAGTATAGCGGAGTACAGCAGTCAATGGTGAGCTACACTCAGAAGCTACCACAGTCCTTCAGTGGGCTGCTGCTGCTGCCGTTTTCCATAAAGCAGGATTTCTACCGCAAAGATGAGGACTGTCCAATACACATGTCTCACACTGGACAGTCCTGACTGTCCAACATGGGACACTCCTATTGAAGAGTCCTATAGTACATGTTACAATGGAGAATTCCCCTTTATGCTGCATGTCCAGGACTGGGAGGGGGGTATTCCACAAGGCGGGATCCCTCAGTTAGCCAGTTAACATAAGCCTAAAGCCAGGCCTGTCCAATTGGAGAAGAGCTAAGGATCATTCTTATTGGACAGCCTATGTCTTCAAGTTCAAGTTAACTGAGAAATCCTGCTTTGGGGAATGCCACATGGGCGGGGGTGGGAGAAAGGGGGGGGATAAAAAAATAAATAAAATAAAAACCCACACACACCAACATGCCAATGAAAAACTGGCCAAACAATTACATTATATGCCTGAGATAGAAGTGCAAACTAGCCTCCGGAGTAAGACTCGCATGGGGTACATGTAAGGAAGGTACTAAAGCCCAGGACATGAGGAACGCTCACGGCGGAACGGGAAAGGTTACGGTGTGCAAAGGAAATATACCATGCTAGCACTATTGTGGAGCTGTGGCGAAGGCTACTACTGGGCATGAGCAATGGGTTAGGAGGGCGTAAGCCACCAACATAAGGGCGACGGGGTTTGGGTAGGAAACACAGAAAATGAGAAATATTACAAAAAACACAAAGAAATACTGAAATCTGTAGGAAAATAGAGTACAAAAGCATCTTCTCAACAGTTATGACTAACCTATTTCAGATTTTACACACCCCGGAAAACCTAAACACAACCAATCCACAAGATGAAATGAGTAGGCAGTGAAATCAGCATCATCAAAGTGGCTAGTGATAGAAAGTAAAGTTTGATAGTGTCTTTCTTTTCTTTTTTTTGGGCCTTTTTTTATTTCATTTTTCATTTTCTTAACAAAAATAGAAGCTTTGATATACAGTAAGCGCCAAGTGGGCCAACCAAAATGGGGGTGGGGGGTATAAAGATGGGTGGGGCGGGGGGGACCAAACGTTAATCAAATCAACAGCACTGATTTTGGTATTCAAACAGAAAGCATATAATAATAATAATAGTAATAATAATAAATTTTACATATGGATCTACAGCAGAGCTATATGTACAAATATGTCACAGTTTATATACACTGCAAAGGCTGTGTAAGGCATTGACTCAAATGTGCACCAAGAGAATCTGTACTGGGAAAACAAACGCGTGAGCTTCATAGGACAGACAGCTAACAGCGCTGCAGCTTCCTGCCCTTCCAATCCCGGCGACGGCCACGCAAACCGCACTTGGAAAGCTGCTGCAATCGCTTCGAGGGGGTTAGTAATGGCACGGCGGGGCATTCGATTACATGTTTCGGGTTTCACTAAAGGTTCCCCATCTCACACACGAAATAAAGGTTCATTAGGGCGGTTCTACGTGCATATAGGCTAAATGCTACATCTCAAACAATGCCCGATTGGCATGCTAACTCAAGATCTCACAACGGGTTTCATATGCAAAAGCAATTTGGGTCTTCAATCTTCTCTTACGAAAAGGTACAGGGACTCAGCAGGGCCTTCTTTGGAGGGGGAGGGGGGTGGGGGGGGGTGAAGTTTATGCAATCCATCACAAACCAGGAGCAAGAGTCACCTAACGAGTCTGAAAGCATCCCTCTCCCATATTCCAGAACCAAAATGTGCAAAGAACATAAAAAAATAATATTTATAATAATAATAATAATAATACAAAATAAAGTACAGGTGTCTTTGCTTTTAAATATCTCCATACGCAGTTCCCAGTAACTTTTTTTTTTTTTTCAGTAATCTTTTCTAGGACCGCTTCAGTTCTGCCAGCCTCCGCAGTAACTGCTGCTGCCTGCTCTTGAGCTGCTTCTTCTCCTGGGCCTTTTGCTTGTCACTGATGTGCAGTAGCCGCAAGTACTCCGTCGCTTTGGTCAGGATCACCACCTTGGGTGTCTTTGGGCAGTCTACCAGACTGGGAATCTCATCCCTCAGGGCCAGAAAGCGAGAGCGCAGGTCGTTGCGTCTCTTTCGCTCCAGGAAGTTGTGGTTCTTGCGCCTGTCCATGTCTTCGCTGTCGGAGCTTTGAGGACTGGACGGCTGGGATTTGAAGCCGGAGTGGGACGAGACGTGGGGCGGGGAAGCGGCCGCGGCCTGCGCCGGCATGGAAACGGGCATGTGGGGTTTGCTCTCGGGCACGTGGGGCGTGGAGCCTGTCCGTGGCTGCGAGGTCTCCTGGCGGACTTTCTTGCGGGGAGGCTCTGCGTCGGCGTAGCTGTCGGGAGAGGGGGCGGCGTAGTTGTGCTGCTGCTGGTGGATGGAGATGTGAAAGCGCTTCATGCCGGGGTCGTAGGGGTCAGCGCGAACGGTGATGGTGACCGGCTTGCGGGAGCTGACCAGTCGCGACTTGTTGTGCTTGTTGTGCTCCACCGTCACCACGTCGATCTCCTCGTCGTCTACAAACAGAGCAACACAAACAGACGTTACTGACCAAAGCTGGGCTGAGTTTTCTAGCAGCACTATCAGCAGCCATCAAGCTGCAGCTCATGGCTATGCAGAGGAACTGATCAGATACTGAGATTCCGACGGAACGCTATGGGAAACGGTCGTATGACAGACTTCGCTTGATTCTGCAGTAATAAACTCTGAGCTGTGCGCTGCGACAAGTGCTGCACAAGCTCCCCATCAGCACACAGCCTTGTAAACACAGGAGGGGTAACAGAGTTGGGGGCAACTGGTATTGCTTCAATTCAAATGCATTCAAGGCCAGCACGTGCGTCACCACAGCTGAGCATCCGAACTCCAGTATCGGATAAACGGGCTTAGTTATTGAACGAAGGCAGCCGAAGCCAGCTAGGAAGCACCAATAACTCAAGGATGGGATAAACTAGGTAGCCGAGCCGGACACTTAGGAGCCCATTACACTGCAGCTCCATTCCTGGAACTTCTAAAGTGGACATCTTCCCTGTGCTCAAGTCACTGGCAGGTAAAGCCATCCCTGCACTCATCCAAGACCTCCACTGTTCCTTCAGGAGGAGCAGGGAAACTCAGAGATCTTCTCCAGCTTATCAGGTTTAACGACACTTCTCACCGGTTCCTCTTTCAGCTGATCGCTCTCTATTCCCCGCCCCCAAGCACAACAATCCATCCCGTTGTTTGAGTTCAGGAATGTAGGACTATGGCACCAGTCCACAGAGACATTCCACACATGATGTCAACCTCAAAAGCGAGGCATTATTGCATAACCCGAGTGACACCTCTACAAGACTCAACTCTTAAAACTAATGCCACCTCATATCAGTCACTTAGCCCAGGGGGGTTAACGAGCAAGGCCTTCCAGATCAGGGAAAAAGATAATCATGCCAAGGAAGAGAAAAGAGAAAGGAAAAAAAAAAAAAAGCACTGCATGCCCACATCATGCGCCAACGCCAAGGACGGTACACCTACCAGAGGAGTCGGAGCGTGACTCGGAGCCGGACGACACCTGTTTCTTGCAGCTGCTGCTCAGAGGAAAAGTCAGGACAGCCGCCGGATCCACGCAATCCGTCGCCAAGCTGCTGAGAACAGGCGCGGCATCTGCGGGGACACCCTGCGACTTGGCAGGGTGCGTGGGGTTTGCCTGGATGGCAAAAGGCAGCTTGGACTGTCCCGAGCAAGTCAGGCGCTCGCTGACCACTTTCTCAAGCCGCTGGCTGGCGGAGAAGCCGCTCCACATACAGTCCTGGATAATGATGGAGCTCAGGTTGCCGAAAGTCTTCTCGGCGCTCACTTTGCATTGTCCCTCGTGCTCGTCGTCCTGCCCCAAGAACTGGGACACCCACTCCAGCTTGTCCCCTAGCGACGGATACACTGTTCCTCCTGCACCCTCCACCGTCCTGATGGGGGACATGGGCGGGGTTGGCACCAGCTCAAACTTCTTCCAGATGTCCTCACTCGGCGCGGTGGACTTGAAGAAGTCCTCATCCAGGTTGTGGTCGTCGTAGAAGTAGTGTTGGTACTGGTCGCATTCCTCCATCTCCCACCTGTCACACGCCGGAACGTTGGCACTGATTCCTGGCATCGGTGTCCTAGGGCACCACAAACTTCAGACTCGGGCTCGGTCACAGCACACAGGGTCTGGAGGAAAACAGTGGAAGCTTGTTTAGGAATGGAAGTGTGGGGAACATCATGGGAACAACATCTCCAAAAACAAGGTGGAGGCATCATTCCCACTGGTCTGATCCACTCCTGAATCCCAATTTGGGGAAGTTTACTAAAATGCCTGACCACTAAAAGCCTGAGCTCACGCTTTTGGTGGTAGAACTTCCAAGTTTCGCAACGTGCTGCTCTTACACAACACCAGGCAGTGTGTCAGTGGGCTTCTGCTACAGCAGGGCTGGAAATTACCTTGCTGCCCTGAAAGGCTGCAGCCCTTCAACTCCAACAGTTGGAGCTACTGATTCAGCTAATCACACATGGACCCCCTAACCAAGGACCACCACAAGCCACTGTTTTCTAATAAAGGTTTCCGACTGCAGCTGCATCCTTACCACAATAAACACCAGGTACCAGCTAAACTCAGAACAAACAACACTGACTTCCCACCACACACCCACCCAACTAACTGCGCGCTGCGACCCTGCCGCTCTTTACCGTAAACGAAGCTCCTGCGTCCGCGTCCTGAAAGACATTGGAGTCGCGAAAATCCACCCGCGAGACTTTCTTCGCTGCTCGGCTCGGGCAGGAGCTCCAGTATCCCGAAAACACTGCAGCACTACTGCTGAAAATTCCCAAACAATTCCCAAGGAAAAATAGTGCTTTTCCCTCCAAAGAAATCCCCAAAATCCCCTTTAGGACGCGTCCAGCCGAGGGTCGTCTGCTCGCCTGCTTCCCTCGGGGTTGACCTAATCAAGCTTTTCCCAGAGAAAGAGTCTGCGAAGATCCCAAACTGAACACAGGAACAGCTCAGCTCCCCACTGCGGCTTCCACTCACTCTGGATCCTTCAAGCACCACCAGCGCGGTTTAATCCAGACGAGCGAGCGGGCTGCTTTGCATAAGAGGCTGGTAGTAGTGCTGTAGCCACGCCCCCGTTTAAAGAGACAAGACCCATAAACAGACGCAGGTTGGAGTTTGGAGAAGGAGCAATACAGCTGCGCCTGTTTCATCAGAAACCCCCGACTGACATCTTCATGACTCCAGAGGAGTCTCTACAGTCTAATGAATGATCATGTTATTGATTAATGTTTAATTGTCATTGATTAATCTATCTATGGATCTATCTATCTCTGCTATGTATGTTTGTTTGCATGTAGGTTTTTGTGTATATATGTATGAATGTATGTACGTATCTATCTATCTATCTATCTATCTATCTATCTATCTATCTATCTATCTATCTATCTATCTGTCCGTCCGTCCGTCCATATGTATGTATGTATGTATGTATGTATGTATCAATCTATCTATCTATCTATCTATCTATCTATCTATCTATCTATCTATCTATCTATCTATCTTTGTATGTATGTAAATGTCTATATATGTTTTCATGTATGTGTATGTATATATGCATGCATGCATGTATCTGTCAATCAGTCAATCTATCTATCTATCTATCTATCTATCTATCTATCTATCTATCTATCTATCTATCTATCTATCTATCTATCTATCTATCTATCTATCTATCTATCTATCTGTCCGTCCGTCCGTCCATATGTATGTATGTATGTATGTATGTATGTATCAATCTATCTATCTATCTATCTATCTATCTATCTATCTATCTATCTATCTATCTATCTATCTATCTATCTATCTTTGTATGTATGTAAATGTCTATATATGTTTTCATGTATGTGTATGTATATATGCATGCATGCATGTATCTGTCAATCAGTCAATCTATCTATCTATCTATCTATCTATCTATCTATCTATCTATCTATCTATCTATCTATCTGTCTATCTATCTATCTATCTATCTATCTATCTATCTATCTATCTATCTATCTATCTATCTATCTATCTGTCTGTCTGTCTGTCTGTCTGTATGTATGTATGTATGTATGTACGTATGTACGTATGTATGTATGTATCAATCTATCTATATTTCTATCTATCTATCTATCTGTCTATCTATCTATCTGTCTATCTATCTATCTATCTATCTATCTGTCTATCTATCTATCTAGTAGGGCGGAGCAATAAATGATACCAGTATGTGTTTTTCTGTGGGTCATATGGTGTATCGGGTCAGTACTTGACCAGCTAAGTGTTTCATTAGAATCAGAGCTGAACTGAGCTCACTATATACAGTTATTGTATATACAACTAACTGTAGCACTACTGTTTTTTTTTCTCTCTTCCAACTTATCAGATATCTAAAAAATTAATATTGGCACACAGTGTATATCCTGAACATTTCTGGAAGCATTATATTATGCTTGTGCCACTATAATGCACACTGAACCGCCTTTATGTATGAAGCTACAGAACAGAGATTCCACAAGGTAGTATCATTTTCTGTCAATCACAGCCCTCAAGGTCCCGGTCCAGATTTCCTACCTAGGACTCAGTGCAGCCAACCGGACACATTGATTTTCCATTTAACTGTCGCCAGTAACAAAACCCAGGACCAGATACAGTGGTGGTCTCCAGCACTCTTCTTGGAGAGCTACCCTCCAACCAGAGTCTAGTTCCACCCACAATTTGCCACACCCACTCCAGCAAATCAACTTTCATCCCAAGTCCCTGATTGGCTGAATCAGCTGCATTGCAGTTAAGTACTGGGTGGGGCAGCCTATTGGATACAGGCTGGAACTAAACTCTGCAGGAACATGGCTCTCCAGGAGGGTTGGAGATCACAGCCATAGAGCAGAGGTGCTTAATCCTGGTCCTGGAGATCCACCACACTGGAGAGTTTGGGTCCAACACCCCGGGATCTAGATCTCCTGGAGCAGGCTGGGCCACCCCCATAGTGGAAATAGTTGGGTTCCCCCAGAGAACCGGTTAATGAATCGTTCTTTAAAGGCCCTGTAGTGCTGTAAGTTTAAGTAAACACTTGTGTACATCACTTCAGAGTTCAGAGCTGTTTGATGGGTAAGCCGTCATCTCTTTATAGCACAGGAGTATTTAGGTGCGCATACCCAGTCATATAGGCTGGGTATGCGCACTTCTGAATTAACATGTCATGGTCTTCAACAAACTACACACCAGACTAAGCGCATAACATCAACGCTTAACACACAATGTAAGTCCTTCCTCAAAGCTTCGTACCCTGCTGGTAGACTGGAAATCTGAGCCACATGCAGACATGTGTGGACACACTGCAAAGCTGAACTAACATGCACTATAATTCCCCTTTGCACTGGAAAAGGAGGAACTACATGACATGGAGCTACTTGGCTGTATGACTCTGTAGACAATGGGTAAGTGTTTGTGTGCATGCATGTGTTTGTGCGTGTGTGTGTGTGTTTGTGCGCATGTGTGTGTCTGTGTGTGTGGGTGTCCGTGTGTATATGTGTGTAAGTGTGTGTGTGTCTGCCCATGTGTGTGTGTGTGTGCCCATGTGTGTGTGTGTGTGCATGTGTTTGTGCATGTGTGTTTGGTGCGTGTGTGTGTGTGGGTATGCGCATGTGTGGATTTGTGTGTGTGTGTGTGTGTGTGTATGCATGTGTGTGTCCGCATGTGTGTGTCCGTGTGTGTATGCGTGCGTGTGCATGTGTGTGTGTGTCCGTGTGTATGCGTGTGTGTATGCGTGTGTGTGCGTGTGCATGTGTGTGTGTGTGCATGTGTGTGTGTAGGTGTGTGTGCGTACGTGTGTGCATGCGTGTATGTGTGCGCATGTGTGTGTGTGTGTGTGTCTTTGTGTGTGTGTCTCTGTGTGTGTCTCTGTGTGTGTGTCCGTGTCTGTGTGTGTGTCTTTGTGTGTGCATGTGTGTGGGTGTATGTATGTATGTATGTGTGTGTGTGTGTGTGTGTGTGCATGTGTCTGTGTGTGTGTGTGTGTGTGTGTGTGTATGTGTGTGTGTGCATGTGTCTGTGTGTGTGTGTGTGTATATGTGTGTGTGCATGTATGTGTGTGTGTGTGTGTGTGCGTGTGCATGTGTGTGTGTGTGTATATGCGGGTGTGTGTGTGTGCATGTGTCTGTGTGTGTGTGTGTGTGTATGTGTGTGGGTGTGTGTGGGTGTGTGTGTGTGTGTGTGTGTGTGTGTGTGTGTGTGTGTGTGTGTGTGTGTGTGTGTGTGTGAAAATCACTTTCACATTTCCACACTGGAGGTGCTAATTAAGACGTTTGCCCTGAAAACTGTGTGCCAAGAACCAAAAATGGAAAGCTTGAATGGACAGGTTGCATGGATGAAGGACTGGAAAGATCCATCTCAGATCCCTCCCAGTAACAGATAAAGTCATGTCTCAGGATGGAGATGCACATTTAATGGTTTTTAAAAGTATGAAAAATTAATATTTCTATGAGGCCGGCAGGGTGGTGCATGACGTTGCGTTATTGCTTCACAGCAAGAAGAGCCTGGGCTTGATTCCCAGCTGGGGCATCCAGGGTCCCTTCTGGGTGGAGTTTGCATGTTCTCCCTGTGTCTGCATGGGTTTCTTCCGGCTGCTGTGGCTTCCTCCCGCAGTCCCAAGACCAAGACCCAAGTAGTTATGAGTGTGCATGTGTGTGTTTGCCCTGTGATGGACTGGCGGCCTGTCCAGGGTGTTTCCTACCATCTGCCCAATCAGCACTGGGATGGGCTCCACTGATCAAGAAGGACAAGCAGCTTGTTGCTTGTTGTTAAGTGTGTCATGAACGCACCAGGTCTGAATCATTTCTGGGTAATGTGAACACTCTGTCCACTCTATCAGAAACTCCTCCCATTTTGGCTGGACGGTTTTGATTGGTGGACGATTCTCAGTCCAGCAGTGACACCGAGGTGTCCAGCAGCACTGCTGTGTCTGATCCACTCACACCAGCACCACACACACTAACACACCACCATCACGTCAGTGTCACTGCAGTGCTGAGCATGATCCACCACCCACATCATACCTGCTCTGTGGGGGTCCTGTGGGGGTCCTGACCTTTGAAGAACAGGGTAATACAGTACACAGAGAAACAGATGGACTACAGTCTGGACCTGTAGAACTACAGCGTGTTTAGGGACCTGTTTAAGAGTGTATCTGAACAGTGCACACTAACGCTGGTTTGATTATTCAGGGCCTTCTGTTCTCGTTGCCTCACGCTATCCATACAGCACTGCGACTCCGATTGAGATGAATCTGTCACTCTGCCTGCGCTGTGCTGAATCTGTCACTGGACGACATCACTCACCGCCTTTAGCTTGAGGCTCAAATGGTCAAGTTGACGGAGTGGGTTGAACACCATCTGGTGCCTTTTAGAGCACATGATAGAGAACAGCAGGTCAAAGCAGAGATAATGAACGGTCAAAGATTCTCTGGTCCTCATGATTCTAACTCATCTCTGAAGGCTGAGACCTGTCTGTTTGATCTACGAGCACCTGGAGTAATTCACGCCTCTCCCTCGCTAAATCTCACGTTTAATCCAGAACGGTGATGAGGGGAGTAGGAGGACAGATACTCCGACGCTGAGTCTTATTAATACACTCCTGTCTCTAAAGATGGCTGCAGCCTGGTGTTTGAAATGGGGCCGGTACTGGATCAGAAAATGCTGGATCAGATATGAAGTGGGGGGGATGAATGCTGTCCAGTCATGTAGAAATACCACACTCACACCGTGTGATGTGATGTTAGCTGTGTGTTTGAGCTTTTGAGTAGCCATGGTAAAGTACAACACATGACAGAGTGGATTAATGAATCCTACACAAAAGCTTACTAGACAAAAACGAAACACGAGTGACTGAAACGGATCCAATAGCATGTAAGACCTCCATGACCACCGATAACAGCTGGGATTGGATTTGGCATGGACTGGGCAAGTTTCTGGATGGAGGCCACATTAATGTTTAGCCACTCTAGCGTCAAAGAATTGGTCAGGTGGGCCAGATTTGGTGGATGCCTTCCCTGGCGTGTTACTGGTCGTTCCAGCTAGTCCCACAGACTTTCAGGAGGGTTCAAATCTGAGGGTTTTCCTGGCCAGTCCATGTGTGTGAATGCATCAGTCATATCTACAGCCCTGAGAACTGTCATCTCCAGAGTCTAATATCCACACACAGAGTGTAATATCCACACACAGAGTCTAATATACACACATAGAGTCTAATATCCACACATAGAGTAATATCCACACACAGAGTCTAATATCCACACACAGAGTCTAATATCCACACATAGAGTCTAATATCCACACATAGAGTCTAATATCTACATACAGAGTCTAATGTCTACACACAGAGTTTAACATCCACACACAGAGTCTAATATCCACACACAGAGTCTAATATCCACACATAGAGTCTAATATCCACACACAGAGTCTAATGTCCACACACAGAGTCTAATGTCCACACACAGAGTCTAATATCCACACACAGAGTCTAATATCCACACATAGAGTCTAATGTCCACACACAGTCTAATGTCCACACACAGAGTCTAATGTTCACACATAGAGTCTAATATCCACACAGAGTCTAATATCCACACATAGAGTCTAATATCCACACACAGAGTCTAATATCCACACATAGAGTCTAATATCCACACATAGTCTAATATCCACACAGAGTCTAATATCCACACATAGAGTCTAATATCCACACATAGTCTAAAATCCACACATAGTCTAATATCCACACATAGAGTCTAATGTTCACACATAGAGTCTAATATCCACACAGAGTCTAATATCCACACAGAGTCTAATATCCACACACAGAGTCTAATATCCACACACATAGTCTAAAATCCACACATAGTCTAATATCCACACATAGAGTCTAATATCCACACAGAGTCTAATATCCACACAGAGTCTAATATCCACACACAGAGTCTAATATCCACACACAGAGTCTAATATCCACACATAGAGTCTAATATCCACACACAGAGTCTAATATCCACACAGAGTCTAATATCCACACATAGAGTCTAATATCCACACACAGAGTCTAATATCCACACAAAGTGTTATATCCACACACAGAGTCTAATATCCACACACAGAGTCTAATATCCACACAAAGTGTTATATCCACACACAGAGTCTAATATCCACACACAGAGTCTAATATCCACACAAAGTGTAATATCCACACACAGAGTCTAATATCCACACAAAGTGTAATATCCACACACAGAGTCTAATATCCACACACAGAGTCTAATGTTCACACATAGAGTCTAATATCCACACACAGAGTCTAATATTCACACATAGAGTCTAATATCCACACACAGAGTCTAATATCCACACACAGAGTCTAATATTCACACATAGAGTCTAATATCCACACACAGAGTCTAATATCCACACACAGAGTCTAATATTCACACATAGAGTCTAATATCCACACACAGAGTCTAATATCCACACACAGAGTCTAATATTCACACATAGAGTCTAATATCCACACACAGAATCTAATATCCACACATAGAGTTAAATATCCACACGAAGTGTAATATCCTCACACAGAGTTTGATATCCACAAATAGAATATAATTTCTACACATATAATCTAATTTCCCCACACAGAGTCTAATATCATGTGGATGAAGCTACACAGTAGAGACCTCTCTGGTGGAAGTGTAATGGCGACGCAATGTGCAGAAGAACATTTTGTAATGCTGGTTCAGTGCTTCAGACTCCGTCCCTGAGCGGATGAATCTAGGGACACAGGAAGGATGGTGGTGCTGAAATTTCAGATAGGACATGTGTGACGTGACTACAGTCCGGACCACAGTCTGAAGACCTGCAGCCAGGGGAGCTGGAGATGCTAAATTGCCCCGCTAGGTGTGAGTGTGTGTGGGTAGACTCTGTAATAGACTGGTGGCCTATCCAGGGTGTTATACTGTATATGTATGTGTGTGTGTGTGTGTGTGTATGTATACGTGTGTGTGTGTGTGTGTGTGTGTGTGTGTGTGTGTGTGTGTGTGTGTGTGTGTGTGTGTGTGTGTGGCCTGCAATATATGCCATTTTCAATCTATATATTTGTATATATGTTTGTATTTTGTATATTGTGGGCCAGACATATAACTATATATTATCCACTGTGATTTAAGCCCTACATATCGAGCTCAGCTGTCTTATTCATCCTCTTACTTTCAAACATTTTAACGAAATTCACAACTCATTACATTCACCACATAAAGGGAGTAGCATGAGAGCTCACCCCCTGCCATAGGCCCCCACAAAACACACACACACACACTCACTCAGAGGTCCCTCCTCCAGAGGTGGCCATGAGGAGCTTTCTGGGGGTCCACTGGCCCCTCCCTATCAGGAGGTCATTGTTGTTTCCCATTGGTTGTTTTTTAAAAGATGCATGGCCAGTGGAGGCCCTCCTTGTTCCCTGCAGGGTCCAAATGCAAATAAGGAGTAATGCTGAGTGGGTGGGCTTCTCTCTAATGGGCCTGTGTGATGGAGAGAAGAGGACAATGACAGCCCACTCACTATGTAGCGATTTATCTATGAATAACCCAAATCTCTTTTGTGCCCTTACCCAGAAGCCTAGCACACAGGGTTCTATAGTGTACCTATATAGTAGGTTCTGTTGTTTGGAACAAAGAAGCAGAACCCTTCTGATGCTGTATAGAACCGTCCTCATTAAACATACACAACAGGTGGAGATACAGCAATCTATGTTGTGGCAAATGGAGGGTCTAAAGCCCATAAAGGGGAATTCCTGAAAATCCGTTTTTCTTTGGGGACTACTTTACCTCACATCACCGTGCCTGTATCCCTCCGCCAGGACTGGATACATATAAATGTATTAAAGTACAGGGGTTGGACAATGAAACTGAAACACCTGGTTTTAGACCACAATCATTTATTAGTATGGTGTAGGGCCTCCTTTTGCGGCCAATACAGCGTCAGTTGGTCTTGGGAATGACATATACTGCGTCCTGCACAGTGGTCAGAGGGAGTTTAAGCCATTCTTCTTGCAGGATAGTGGCCAGGTCACTACGTGATGCTGGTGGAGGTTCGTCCTTCTTGGTGGTATGCTGACATGACCCTGGATACCGTGGCTCTTGATACATCACAAAGACTTGCTCTCTTGGTCACAGATGCCCCAGCAAGACGTGCACAAACAGTGTGTCCTCTTTTGAACTCTGGTATGTCACCCATAATGTTGTGTGCATTGCAGTATTTTGAGCAGAACTGTGCTCTTACCTGCTAACTGAACCTTCACACTCTGCTCTTACTGGTGCAATGTGCAATTAATGAAGATTGGCCACCAGGCTGGTCCAATTTAGCCATGAGACCTCCCACACTAAAATGACAGGTGTTTCAGTTTCATTGTCCAACCCCTGTACATTATGAGCCAAAACCTTATTTAAAAGGATCATAAAAGACGCCGGCCACCATATTTAATAACCATTTCATGTAGCAACTTTCTGTGAAGGAGATTTCAGAGGCTTCATTGATTCAGCCATCTTGTTCAAATCTCTCAGAATAGCTTTGTTTACATCTCAACCATTTGATTACGATGCCTTCTAAAAAAAATTAGGTGGAGTTAAACTTTTTAACTCTGTACACAGAGTTTTTCAAGCTTCAACCGTTTCGCTCCATGTGTCTCTCTAGAATGGAATATATGTCATGCTATAAATGTTTATACACACCATATTGGTGAATTAGCCAATACAATGAGTCCTGCCTACATAATTATGCCAGCTGCCCAAGCCCGTATGTTGATGACAGGCAGCAGGAAGTCATAACGTGAACTATACATCACATGACATGAAGACATAATGGATGGAAACTGATCTGGAAACCAAACGACTGAGCAAAGATGATGCCAAATGCAGGGAAAGGGTAAATAGATTTAAGCTGTAGGGCTATGCAGGATGTACACGGCTCTCAACGACAAGCTTGGGTTTGTGTTATGGTACAAATAAGGAGGCTAATGAGGAGCAGGGATGCTTTAGAGAGAGCATGGTTTCGGGAGATAGTTGTACTAAGTAAGGAACACTTGAAGAGCCAGTAATAACATCATGCCGGAATTTATTGGCCTACACTTTAAAAAAGGAACGGCCATATTTACATTTACAGCATTGAGCTGACGCTCTTTTCCAGAGCGACCTACAAGGTTAATCACATTACAGGTGGGCCAATGTAGTGTTAGGGGTCTTGCCCAAGGACTCTTATTGGTGTAGCACAGCATAGTCACCCAGACTGGGAATCGAACCCCAGTCTCCCACATAGGATGGTAGATTCCTGGGGGGTAGTACTGTCAGCCACTGTGCCATATATACCCTTACATCCCCTATACTTCGCTTTGCTCTCAAAGCACCCTCACTTCTTAAGTCCACAAGATACTGTGAACCTTTCTGTGACAGGTTGGTCCATGTTGACATGACTGCGTCATTCAGTTCCAGCGCATTTACCAGGAGCACTTCCATGCACTATCCTACCACATCCCAAAGGAGGTCTATTGGATTCAGATCGGATGACCAGGAATGGCACTGAAGAACACTGAGCTCACTGTAATATTCATGGGACCAATTAGAGATGACTTTAGATTTGTGACATGGTGCATCACCCTGCAGGAAGCAGCCATTGGAAGATGGTAAATTGTGGCCATGAAGTGATGGCTATGGTCAGCAACACTAAGGGATCTGAGCTAGGCTAAGGGATTTGAGAAATGATTGATCAGTTTTGAAGCGCGAGCAAAACTAAAGAAAACAGTCCTCACTCCATTACACCACCTCCACCAACCTGGACTATTGAGGTGGGGTCCACAGATTCATGCTGTTGGCGCCAAATTCTGGACCTACCGTCTGTATCCCTCATCAGAAATGAGGATTTATCACACCAGGCTACGCTTTCCCAGCATTCAGCAGTCCAGTTTGGTGCCCACTGCAGCATTCAGCTTACTGTTCTTGGAACCTGACTGGGTCTACTGGTGTTGTAGCCCATCTCCATCAAGGTTGGACATGTTCTGAAATGTTGTCTGCTCAGCCCAATGGTTATCTGAGTTACCTTAGCCTTTCTGTCAGCCGGAACCAGTCTGGCCATTCTCCACTGACCTCTCTCATCACCTCCAGAGAGCTGGATGTTCTAACCTCAACCTTCTTCATTCCCAGGTTGATGAGAACATCACCTGAAGCTGCTGACCTGGATCTGCATAATGCTACACACGGGGCTGGAGCCATACGCTCGGAGAGTGAGCAGAGGCTATATATGTACAAGAGCTCCTCCTAAAGGCGTCTTCATTTGATAGAAGACCTACGTTTATGGGAGGTTCTTTTTCCCAACCACACAGGCTTATTTTTCAGAGAATGGTTTCCTTGAGATAGTTCTCTATGGAACGGAAACGTGGCTCTCCTATGGCATCACTCTAAGGTACCCTGCTTTGGAGCCACGGTACTTGTAATGGGGTAAATGCCAGGAGGGCTGAGCTCCTACTTGCAGTAGACGAGCAGATGTTTGCTGGCCATCTGTTATGAAGAGTGAGTGAGTGAGTGTCCCTCCCTGGGCCGCAGTGGCAGCGTGATTATGCTGCATGCCGTCACTTCAGAGGCGGTGGGGCCCGCGCTGCTGATGCCTGACAGGCGTCTGAGCAACAAAAACACTGGGCTGGCATCCACGTTCCCGTGGCAACACCAAAGCCCCATACCAGGCCCGGCTCCTTATCAAACGCACAGAGTGGTCCGCGGCCGGGCATGTAAAATGTGTGAGTGAAAGACTACATACGTGACAGCCACTCGAATCTTGTACATGCGAATCAGGCGTGGTTCGGTAGGCATTAGCCGCTCATCCAGATATCTCACGCTTAATCCTAACTCAGGCTGGATTTGTTTTGCCTGAGGTGTGCTGCTGTAATTTAATCTGGGATGAGTCAATCTTAAATTGATGTACACTGCCGGCCAAAATTTTAGGGACACCAAGCTAAGTGGATGTTGTTGGTGATCTCAAAACTCTACAGGCTTATACTCAACAGTTCCAACTGTAAGATATATGAAAGATATATAGCAGTATTATATTTTTGACATATCTCCACCTGTAATATATATGACACATATATTATCCAGAGCAACATACAAGGGTCATCATAACACAAATAGACCAGTGTAGTGTTAGGAGTCCTGCCCAAAGACTCTTAATGGTGTAGCACAGAGTAGTTACCCAGCCTGGGAATCAAACCCCAGTCTCCCATATGGGGTGCTAGTTCAGTCATAGATATTGGAGCTTAGCATTGCATCCACACCAACCTCTTCACCTATCTATCCCTGGCCTGGGCAGCTCTACATTAGAATCTTTATTGCTCATTTCATATTGGTGTTTTGCAGATGACCGTACTGTCTTCAGGGGTGGAACCCACTCTCTGGTCTTTTTCTGGATTGATGGTCGATAACCATACAGCGTGTGATAGTTGAAGGCACACTGGGGTATGGCCAAATGCAATGCACGAATGCCAAGAAGGTCAATGCTACTTTTCAAGAGGTTAGTGCCACTTTCGGCTGAAGTGGTGTACGCACATGGCCCGTGGATCTAGAACAGTTGGGAAACAGAGTGGCTAGAGTGATAAAGGTTAAATCAGGTTTCACTATCTGGCATCAGATGGCTGAATCTCTACCTACAGGAATGCATAGTCCAGCAGTAAAAGTTGGGTGGAGGTGGGCTAATGGGTGTCTGGGCTGTGTTGGGCCTCTACTGCTTACACAAGCACACAAAGAATGGGTCTACATCAGTCATGTGGCTTCCAACTCTTGGGCAGCCGTTTGGAGAAGAACCCTGTTCTGCTCCAATCATGGCTGTGCACAAAGCCCAGCTCCATAAAGACATGCTTGAAGAGTTTGGTTGTGGAGGAACTCCGGTGGTCTGCAGGAAGCCCTGGAATTAACCCCATCTAAAGACCTTTTGGATCCGGAAAGAACACTGCGGTTGAGCCATGGGGGGTCTCCTCACCCTAGTGTCCATGTCTGACTTCACGGACCCGCTTTTGACTGCAAGGGCATGACGTCCTTCAGAACACACTCCAGACAGTTGTGGAATGCCTCCCAGAGGATGGTGGGCGTTTATAGCTCAGGTTGGAGGGGGCTTGAGGGTGCGCTGAAACGGCTATTCCTATGTTTCGTTGTCTTTGTCTCTGTTTATTGATTTTCAGGGTGGTTTTCCTCTGCGTGTCACTCACCCCGTCTCCTCTGAGTCATCAGTTCACCGGAAACAAATTAAGAACAAAAAAAAAACATCACTGGAATATCCTAATGCATACGCTGGACCAGCAGGGGTGCTTCATATCAGAGCTGTGAGTATCTACCTGCAGTACTTGCTAGACATCTGTAAATGATCTGAGTATGACTGTGAGACCTCTTGCGCAGAGTACCACTAGCTTCTTTGTCACTGGTTACGAGTGCAGGGACTATTGACCAGTCGAGAGAATGTGAGTGGGAGGGTCATGTGGCCTGCCTGATTGATAGGCCCTCATTAATCACAAAAGCTGCAAGGTTTTTATTGCATTCCTGTGAGAATCAACCCTGAGGAGAGAGAGAGAGAGAGAGAGAGAGAGAGAGAGAGAGAGAGAGAGAGAGAGAGAGAAAGAGAGAGAGAGAATAAGGAGGAGAGAGGAATAAAGGGGGGCGAAAAAGAAATATAGAGTGAATGGAGACAAAATAAGACAGAGGGAGATGACAGGGACAAGAGTGACAGAGAAAGAAGAGAGAGAGAAGAGTACAAGAGAGAGAGAGGGAGATTAGAACAAGAAAGAGAGGCATGAAACAGAGTACGAAAGAGAAAAAGACTAACTGGTGACAAAATAAAAGAGAGAAATGTGAAAGAGAAGTGTGAAAGAGGAGTGGAATAGACGACAGACAGAAAAGAAGGAGACAGAAAAGGGAGAGAGAAAGGAGAAAAGAGGGAGAAAAAGGAAAGAGAGAAGAGAGAATGAGAGAAAAAGAAAATGAGAATGAGGGTCTTTAGGAATGAGAGTTAGTGATGGAGGGCAAGTCAGTAAAAAAGGGGGTGAATCAGTGACAGAGAGAGAGTCAGTGATAGAATGAGAGTCAGGGATGGAGGCTAAGTCAGTGATGGAGGGTGAGTCAGTGAGAGAGAGCAAGTCAGTGATAGAATGAGAGTTAGTGATGGAGGGCAAGTCAGTGAAAAAGGGAGTGAATCAGTGACCGAGAGAGAGTCAGTGATAGAATGAGAGTCAGGGATGGAGGCTAAGTCAGTGATAGAGGGCGAGTCAATGATAGAGGGTGAGTCAGTGATAGAATGAGAGTTAGTGATGGAGGGCGAGTCAGTGATAGAGGGCGAGTCAGTGATAGAGAGCGAGTCAGTAATAGAGGGCGAGTCAGTTATAGACAGCTGTCCGTCATGCATGTTTATTGGAATATTAAGGCCAGAGACAGACAGAGAGAGAGAGAGAGAGAGAGAGAGAGAGAGAGAGAGAGAGAGTGAGAGAGAGAGAGAGAGAAAGAGAGAGGGAAAGAGAGAGAGAGAGAGAGAGAGAGAGAGAGAGAGAGAGAGAGAGAGAGAGATAGAGAGAGAGAGAGAGAGAGAGAGAGAGAGAGAAGAGAGAGAGGAAGAGAGAGAGGACGAGAAATAGAGGGATGAGAGAGAGAGCGAGAGACAGAGGAGGAGAGAGAGAGAGACAGAGAGAGACGGGGGGGTGTCAGCTCAGCTCTGGGTACAGCTTGTTCTCGTTGTGAATTGTGCCTTGGCATCAGCGACCGAGTGAGAAAGAAAGAGTGAAGAGCAGGAGCAAGGAGAGGAAGAAAGATTAAGAGGTGGACAAGAGAGAAAAGGCAAGCAAGGGGAAGGAGAACGTGAGAGCGAGAGATGGGACGGAAAGAGGAGAAAGTGAGAGAGGAGAGCAATACAGATTGAGAGAGAGGAAGGAGAAGGGATGAAAATATTGTATTCAACTTGGGTCACCAGTCCGAGATTTACATAACGCACTATCTGCTTTGGTGTAATATGGGGTACAACATGATCGTACAGAGTCGAGGAGAGAAGGAGGGGATCGACCACACCATATCAACGGGTGATTCCTCTAATGAAGGTAGAAATATGTTACAATAGTTATATCATCTAGACAGATAGTGGTTATGAACATCTCTTGCGCGTTCTCTGTGAAATGCACGAAGAATACAAAATACCAAACTTACAAATACACATACAGTACACACCTCCTTCTCCTCCTCTCCTCTCTCAATCTGTATCTCTCCCTCTCCTCTCTCATTTCTACTCTCTTTCCTTCCCATCCCTCTCGTGCGCTCTCACTCTCTCTCCCTCTTCCCCTTGCTTGCCTTTTCAATTCGTCTCTCATCTGCTCACCTTCTTGAATCTTTCTTGCCTCTCCTTGCTCCTGCCTTCCTCCTTTCTTGTCTCACTCGTGTCGCTGATAGTGCCTCCAAGGCACAATTTCTGCATATAGACACACACAGCTGTCCCAGAGCTAGACAGACCAGACGGCCTGACACCCCCCCGTCTCTCTCTCTCTCTCCTGTCTCTCTCTCTCGCTCTCTCTTCTCTCTCTATTGTCATCTCTCTCTCTCTCTCTCGCTCTCTCTCTCTTCTCTCTCCTCTCTCTCTAGTTCTCTCTCTCTCCTCTCTCTCTCTCTCTCTCTCGCACTCTCTCTCTCTTTCCTCTCTCTCTTTCTCTCTCTCTCGCTCTCACTCTCTCGCTCTCCTCTCTCTCTCTCTCCTCTCTCCTCTCTCTTCTGTCTGTCTCTTCTGGCTGTCTGTGACAATATTCCAATTATATATAACAGCATGACGTGACTAGCTATCGTCTAATAACTTGACCTCGCCTACTTACTGACTGCTCTCTATCACTGCCTCCACTCTATCAACTGAACTCGCCTCCCATCACTTACTCTCATTCTATCACTGCTCACCTCCTATCATTGCTCGCCATACTACGTATCACTGCCTTCGCCTCCATCCTGACTCTCATTCTTCACGGTACTCTCGTCTCGGTCACTGATTCACTCCCTTTTTCACTGACTTGCCCTCCATCACTAACTCTCATTCTATCACTGACTTGCTCTCTCTCACTGACTCACCCTCCATCACTGACTTAGCCTCCATCCCTGACTCTCATTCTATCACTGACTCTCTCTCTGTCACTGATTCACCCCCTTTTTTACTGACTTGCCCTCCATCACTAACTCTCATTCCTAAAGACCCTCATTCTCAGTTTCTTTTTCTCTCATTCTCTCTTCTCTCTTTCCGTTTTCTCCCTCTTTTCTCCTTTCTCTCTCCCTTTTCTGTCTCCTTCTTTTTCTTTCTGTCTCTATTTCCCCCTCTTCTGTGTGCTGCTGACTTCTCTTACATTTCTCTCTCTCTCTATATTGTGTCACCAGTTAGTCTTTTTCTCTTTCGTACTCTGTTTCATGCCTCTCTTTCTTGTTCTAATCTCCCTCTCTCTCTCTTGTACTCTTCTCTCTCTCTTCTTTCTCTGTCACTCTTGTCCCTGTCATCTCCCTCTGTCTTATTTTGTCTCCATTCACTCTATATTTCTTTTTCGCCCCCCTTTATTCCTCTCTCCTCCTTATTCTCTCTCTCTCTTTCTCTCTCTCTCTCTCTCTCTCTCTCTCTCTCTCTCTCTCTCTCTCTCTCTCTCTCTCCTCAGGGTTGATTCTCAAGAATGCCAAAAAAACCTTGCACTTTGTGATTAATGAGGGCCTATCAATCAGGCAGGCCACATGACCCTCCCACCTCACATTCCTCTCGACTGGTCAATAGTCCCTGCCTCCGTAACCGGGGGCTGACAAAGAGCTAGTGGTCACTCTGCGCAAGAGGTTCTCACAGTCATACTCAAGATCATTACAGATGTCTAGCATTACTGCAGGTAGGATCCTCACAGCTCGATATGAAGCATCCCTGCTTGGTCCAGCGTATGCATTAGGATTCAGTGTGCGGTGAACTGATGACTCGAGGAGAACGGGGTGAGTACACGCAGAGCCAACACCCTGAAAATCAATAAACAGGACAAGACAACGAAACATAGATAGCCCGTTTAGCGCACCCTCGCACCCTCCAACTGAGGCTATAACCGCCACACTCCTCTGGGAGGCATTCCACAACCTTTCTGGAGTGTGTCTGAAGGACGTCATGCCCTTTCAGTCAAAAGCGGTCCGTGAGTCAAACATGGACATCTGGGGTGAGGAGACCCTGCCTCACAGCCATTGGGTTCTTTCTGATCCAAAAGGTCTTTAGTGGGTTAATATCAGGGCTTTCGTGCGACCACCGGAGTTCTCCAACACCAAACTCTTCAAGCCATGTCTTTATGGAGCTGGCTTTGTGCACAGCCTGATGGAGGCAGACATGTTCTTCTCCAACGGCTGTCACAGAGTGGAGCACATGACTGAGTAGACCATCTTTGTGTGCTGTAGCATTAGCGCCCACCAGCCCCACACCATTATCCCCCCTCCACCCAAATTACTGCTGCAAGATGCATTCTGTAGGTAGAGATTCATCCATCTGACTGCCAGATAGTGAAACCTGATTTAACCTTTATCACTCTAGCCACTCTAGTTCCCACTGTTCTAGATCCAGCGGCCATGTGCTTTACACCACTTCAGCCGAAAGTGGCACTAACCTCTTTGAAAGTAGCATTGACCTCTTGGCATTGGCATTGGCATTTTGGCCATACAGTGTGCCTTCCATATCACAGCCTGTATTGGTATGACCATCCATCCAGAAAAAGACCAGAGAGTGTGTCCACCCTGAAGACAGATACGGTCATCTGCAAACACCAATATGAACTGAGCAATAAAGCTTCTAATGTAGAGCTGCCCCAGACAGATAGATTGGTTTGATGAGGTTGGTTGTGGTGGCAATGCTAGCTCCAATTATCTATGACTGAACTAGCAACCCATATGGGAGACTGGGGTTTGATTCCCAGGGTGGGTAAACTACTCTGTGCTACACCATTTAAGAGTCTTTGGTTTTTTTTGGGGGGCAGGACTCCTAAAAACACTACACTGGATTATACTTGCTGTTATGATGGACCCTTGTATGTTGCTTCTGGATTATATATGTGTCATATAATTACCAGCGTGGAGTATATGTCAAAAATATAGTACTGCTTCTATATATCTTTTCATCACCTATCCTTACCCGTTGGAACTGTTGGAGGTATAAGCCTGGTAGCGTTTTGACGATCCACCAACAACACACACTTAGCTGGTGGTCCCTAAAATTTTGGGCCCGGCAGGTGGTACATCCAATTTAAGATTGACTCATACTCCAAGATTAAATTACAGCAGCACACCCTCAGGCAAAACAAAATCCAGCCTGAGTGTTAGGATTAAGAGTTGAGGATCTGGAGAAGCGGCTAAAGCCTCCGCACCCACGCCTGAATTCGCATGTACAGATAATTTAGAGTGGCTGTTCACGTATGTAGTCTTTCCAACTCACACATGGACATTGCCGGCAGGGACACTCTTGCGCGTTGATAAGGAAGCCCGGGCCTGTGCTGGGGCTTTGGTGTTGCCACGGGACACGGTGAAGGCCAGCCCCAGTGGTTTGGTTCTCACAGACGCCGGTCAGGCCATTTAGCAGCGAGGGCCCCACCCCTCTGAAGTGACTGATCAGCGCATAATCACGCTGCCACTGCGGCCCAGGGCAGGACACTCACTCATCACGTCTCATACAGATGTCCAGCAACATCTGCTTCGTCTACTGCAAGGGAGGCTCCAGCCCTCTGGCATTTACCCCCGTTCATAACGTGCCTCCAAAGCAGGGTCCCCTTTAGAGTGATGCCATAGGAGAAGCCACGTTCCCGTTCCATAGAGGAACTCTCCAATGGAACCATCTCTGAAATAAGCTGTGTGGTTGGAAAAGAACCTCCATAAACGAGGTTCTTCTATCAATGAAGCAGCTTTAGGAGGCTCTCTTTACATATATAGCCGCTGCTCCACCTCGCATCGTATGGCTCTCAGCCCCGTGTGTAGCAGTATGCAGATCCATGTCCGCAGCTTCACAGGTGATGTTCTCATCAACCTGGGAATGAAGAAGGTTGAGGTTAGAAACATCCCAGCTATTCTGGAGGTGATGAGAGAGGTCAGTTGAAAGAATGGCCTACTGGTTCCGGCTGACAGAAAGGCTAAGGTAACTCAGATAACCATTGGGCTGAGCAGACCAACATTTCAGAACATGTCCAACTTGATGGAGATGGGCTACAACACCAGTAGAGCCCAGTCAGGTTGCCAAGACACGTAAGCTGAATGCTGGCAGTGGTCACCAAACCTGACTTGCTGAATGCTGGTAAAGCGTAGTCCTGGTGTGAGAAATCCTCATTTCTGATGAAGGGATAGCCGACGGTAGGTCGCAGAATTGGGCCGCCCACATCATGAATCTGTGTGACCCCACCTCCAATAGTCCGAGGTTGGTTGTAGGGGGTGTAATGGGAGTGAGGACTGTTTTCTTTCTTTAGTTTTGCTCGCGCTTCAAAACTCTCTGTCAATCATTTCTACAAATCCCTTACCTAGCTCAGATATCCCTATAGTGTTGCTGACCAGAGGCCATCACTTCATGGCCACAATTTACACATCGTTCAATGGCTGCTTCCTGCAGGGTGATGCACCCATGTCCACAAATCTAAAGTCCATCTCTAATTGGTCCCATGAATATTGGCAGTCACGCTCCGTGTTCTTCATGCCCATTCCTGGTCATCCGATCTGAATCCAATAGACCTCCTTTGGGATGTGGTAGATAGTGCATGGAAGTGCTTCCTGGTAAATTCGCTGGAAACTGAATGACGCAGTACCATGTCAACATGGACTCAACCTGTCACAGAAAAGGGTCACGAGTATCTTGTGGCTAAGAATTGAGTGTGCTTTGAGAGCAAAGCGAAGTATAGGGGATGTAATGGTATATATGGCACAGTGGCTGCAGTACTACCCCCCAGGAATCTACCATCCTATGTGGGGAGACTGGGGTTCGATTCCCATCTGGGTGACTATGCTGTGCTACAACACCAATAAGATTCCTTGGCAAGACCCCTAACACTAACATTGGCCCACCTGAGATGTGCTTAACCTTGTTAGGTCGCTCTGGAAAAGAGCGTCAGCTCAATGGCTGTAAATGTAAAATATGCCCGTGTCCTTTTTAAAGTGTAGGCCAATACATTCCCTGCATGATGTTCTTACTGGCTCTTCAAGTGTTCCGTACCTTAGTACAAACTATCTCCCCGAAACCACTGCTCTCTCTAAAGCAATCCTGCTTCACTCATTATCCTCCTTTATTTGTACCATAACCCCAAACCCAAGCTTGTTCGTTGAGAGCCTGTACAATCCTGCATAGCCCCTACAGCTTAAAATCTATTTACACCTTTCCTCTGCATTTTGGCATCATCTTTGCTCAGTCGTTTTGGTTTCCGAGATCAGTTTTTTTTCACCATCCATTATGGTCTTCTGTCATGTGATGTATAGGTTTCCAGGTTATGACTTCCTGCTGCCTGTCCCATCACACTACGGGCTTGGGCAGCTGGCATAATTATGTAGGCAGGACTCCTTTGTAATTGGCTAATTCACCAATATGGTGTGTATAAAACATTTATAGCATGAACCATATATTCCATTCTAGAGAGACACATTGGAGCGAAACGGTTGAAGCTTGAAAAACTCTGTGTACAGAGTTAAAAATTTAACTCTCCACCTAATTTTTTTTTAGAAGGCATCGTATTCAAGATGGTTGAGATGTAAACAAAGCTATTCTGAGAGATTTTGAACAAGATGGCTGAATCAATGAATGCCTCTGAAATACTCCTTCACAGAAAGTTGCTACATGAATGGTTAGTTAATATGTGTGGCCCGTCGTCTTTTATGATCCTTTTAAATAGGTTTTGGGCTCATACTGTACACGGGTGGCACAATGGAACTGCTGAAACACCTGTCATTTTAGTGTGGGAGGTCTCATGGCTTAAATTGGACGCAGCCACTGGTGGCCAATCTTCATTAATTTTGCACATTGGTCACTCATTAAGAGCAGAGTGGTGAAGGTTCAGTTAGCAGTGTAAGAGCACAGCTTTCTGCCTCAAAAATACTGGGGCAATGCATCACTCAACATAATGGGTGACATACCAGCAGTTCAAAAGAGGACACACTGTTTGTGCACGTCCTTGCCTGGGCAATCTGTGACCAAGAGAGCAAAGTCTTTGTGATGTATTCAAGAGCCACGGTGTATCCAGTGTCATGTCAGCATACGAACCACCAAGAAGGACGAACCTCCACCAGCCATCAACGATAAGTGACCTGGCCACTATCCTGCAAGAAGAATGTCTTAAACTTCACATACTGACCAACTGTGCAGGGACGTCAGTATATGTCGATTCCCAAGACCAACTGACGCTGTAAGTGGGCCGCAAAAGGAGGCTCCACACATACTAAATAAATGATTGTGGTCTAAAACCAGGTGTTTCAGTTTTCATTGTCCAACCCCTGTACTTGTATACATTTATATGTATCCAGGTCTGGCGGAGTGGATACAGGCACGGTGGAATGTGAAGGTAAAGTAGTCCCCAAGAGAAACGGATTTTCAGGACTCCCCTTTTTGGGCTTTAGACCCCCATTTGCCACAACATAGATTTGCTGTAATCTCCACCCTGTTTTGGTATGTTTTAATGAGGACGGTTTCTATACAGCATCAGAAGGGTTCTTCTGTTCTTGTTCCAAATCAACAGAACCTACTATATAGGTACACTAATAGAAACCCTGTTGTGCTGAGTCTTTCGGGGTAAGGGCACAAAGAGAATTTGGGTTTATTCATGAGATAAATCGCTACATAGTGAGTGGGCTGTTCCATTGTCCTCTTCTTCTCCATCACACAGGGCCCATTAGAGAGAAAGCCCACCCACTCAGTCATTACTCCCTTATTTGCATTTGGACCCTGCAGGGAACAAGGAGGGGGCCTCCACTGGCCATGCAATCTTTTAAAAAACAACCAATGGGAAACAACAATACCTCCTGATAGGGAGGGGCCAGTGGACCCCCAGAAACGCCTCATGGCCACCTCTGGAGGAGGGACCCTCTGAGTGAGTGTGTGTGTGGTGTGTGTTTTGTGGGGGCCTATGGCAGGGGGTGAGCTCTCTGCTACTCCCTTTTATGTGGTGAATGTAATGGAGTTGTGAATTTCGTTAAAAATGTTTGAAAAGTAATAGGGATGAGTATAAGCCAGCTGAGCTCGATATGTAGGGCTTAAATCACAGTTGGAGAATATATAGGTTATATGTCCTGGCCCACAATATACAAAATACCAAACATATATACAAATATATAGATTGAAAATGGCATATATTGCAGGCCAACACACAGCACACAACACACTACACACACACACAGACACACACACACACACCACACACACACACGTATACATACACACACACACAACACACACATACATATACAGTATAATCATCCCTGGGATAGGCCCACCAGTCTATTACAGAGTCTACACCACACACACTCACACCTAGCGGGGCAAATTTAAGCATCTCCAGCTCCCTGGCTGCAGGTCTTCAGACTGTGGTCGCGGACTTTAGTCACGTCAACAACAATGTCCTATCTGAAATTTCAGCACCACCATCCTTTCCTATTGTCCCTAGATTCATCCGCTCAGGGACTGAGTCCTGAAGCACTGACCAGCAATTACAAAATGGTGCTTCTGCACATTGCGTCGCCATTACCACTTCCACTCATAGAGCCTCTCTAACTGTGTAGCTTCATCACATGATCTGAGAACTCTGTGTGGGAAATTAGATTATATGTGTAGAATTATATTCCCTATTTGTGGATATCAAACGCTGTGTGAGGATATTACACTTCGTGTGGATATTTAACTCTATGTGTGGATATTAGATTCTGTGATGTGGATATTAGACTCTCATGTGTGAATATTAGACTCTGTGGTGTGGATTTAGACTCTGTGTGTGGATATTGAGACTCCCTATGTGTGCATATTAGACTCTGTGTGTGGATTATTAGAACTCTGTGTTTGGATATTAGACTCTATGTGTTGAATATTAGACCTCTGTGTTGTGGATAGTAGACTCTGTTGTGTGATATTAGACTCCTATGTGTGAATATTAGACTCTGTTGTGGATTATTAGACTCTATGTGTAACATTAGACTCTTGTGTGGATATTAGACTCATGTGTGTGGATATTACACTTTGTGTGGATATTAGACTCTCTGTGTGTGGATATTACACTTTGTGTGGAGTATATTAGACTCTGTGTGTGGATATTAGACTCTGTTGTGTGGATAAACCTTGTGTGGATATTAGACTCTGTGTGTGGATATTAGACTCTGTGTGTGGATAGAAACTTTGTGTGGATATTAGACTCTGTGGTGGATATTAGACTCTATGTGTGGATATTAGACTCTGTGTGGATAGTAAGACTCTGTGTGTGGATATTGAAACTCATATGTGTGATATTAGACTCTGTGTGTGGATTTAGACTCTGTGTGTGGATATTAGACTCTGTTTGGATCTTAGACCTGTGTGGCTATTAAGACTCTATGTGTGGATATTAGACTATGTGTGGATTTTAGACTTTGTGTGTGGATATTAGACTCTTGTGTGGATATTAGACTCTGTGTGGATATTAGAAACTCTGTGTGGATATTAGACTCTTGTGTGAACATTAGACTCTATGTGTGGATCTTTAGACCTATGTGTGGATTTTAGACTATGTGTGGATATTAGACTCTATGTGTGATATTCGGACTCTGTGTGGGATATTGACTATGTGTGGATATTAAACTCTATGTGTGGATATTAACTCTGTGTGTGGGATATTAGCTCTTGTGTGGATATTAGACTCCTGTGTGGATATTAGACTTCTATGGTTGAACATTAGCTCTGTTGTGGACATTAGACTGGTGTGTGGACGTAGACTCTATGTGTGGATATTAGACTCTGTGTGTGGATATTTAGACTCTGTGTGTGGACATTAACTCTGTGTGTGGACATTAGAATCTGTGTGTGGATCTTGACTCTAGGTGTGGATATGTGAGACTCTGGTGTGTGGGATATTAGACTCTGGTGTGTGGATGTTACCTCTGTGTGTAGACATTAGACTCTGTATGTAGATACTTAGACTCTATGTGTGGATATTAGACTCTATGTGTGGATATTAGACTCGTGGTTGTGGATATTAGACTCTGGTGTGTGGATATTAACCTATGTGTGGATAGTAACCTCTATGTGTGTATATTAGACTCTGTGTGTGGATATTACACTCTGTGTGTGGATATTAGACTCTGAGATACAGTTCTCTAGGGCTGTAGATATACTGATGCATTCACACACATGAGCTGGCCATGAAAACCCTCAGATTTGACCCTCCCTGAAAGTCCTGTGGGGACTAGCTGGAACGACAGTACACGCCAGGGAAGGCATCCACCAATCGGCCCCTCTGAACCAATTCTTTTGGACGCTAGAGTGGCTAACATTAATGTGGCCTCCATCCAGAAACTTGCCCCAGTCCATGCCCAAATCCATTCCCAGCTGTTATCGGTGGTCCCATGGAGGTCTTACATGCTAGTGGATCCGTTTCAGTCACTCGTGTGCTTGTTTGCTAAGTAAGCTTTGTGTAGGATTTCATTAATCCCACTCTGTCATGTGTTTGTACTTACCATGGCTCTCAAACGCCTCAATACACAACAGCTAACATCACATCGCCCACGTGGTGAGTGTGGTATTTCTACATGACTGGACAGCATTCATCCCCCCCACTTCATCTCTGATCCAGCATTTTTCTGATCCAGTATCCGTGGCCCCATTTCAACACCAGGCTGCGCCATTCTTTAGAGACAGGAGTGTATAATAAGCCTCAGCGTCGGAGTATCTGTCCTCCTACTCCCTCATCACCGTCTGGTTAAACGGAGATTTGTCAGCGAGGGAGAGGCGTGCATTACTCCAGGTGCTCGTAGATCAAACAGAAAGTCTCCCCTTCAGAAGATGAGTTAGAATCATGCGGACCAGAGAATCTTTGACCGTTCATACTCTGCTTTGACCTTGCTGTTCTCTATCATTGTGCTCTAAAAGGCACCAGATGTGGTTCACCCCTCCGTCACTTTGACCATTTAGCCTCAGCTAAAGGCGGTGAGTGATGTTCCCAGTGACAGATTCAGCACAGCGCAGGCGAGAGTGACAGATTCATCTCATCGGAGTCGCAGTGCTTAATGGGATAGCGGAGGCAACGAGAACTAAGGCCCTGAATAATCAAACAGCGTTAGTGGTGCACTGTTCAGATACACTCTAAACAGGTCCCTAACACGCTGTAGTTCTACAGGTCAGACTGTAGTCCATCTGTTTCTCTGTGTCTGTATTACCCTGTTCCTTCAAAGGTCAGGACCCCCAACAGGACCCCCAAGAGCAGGAGAGGTGGGTGGTGGGAATCAGGCTGCAGTCACTGCAGTGACACTGACGTGGTGGTGGTGTGTTAGTGTGTGTGGTGCTGGTGTGAGTGGCTCAGACCCCGCATGCTGCTGGGCACCTCGTGTCACTGCTGGCTGAAATCGTCCACCAATCAAAACCGTCCAGCCAAAAATGGAGGAGTTTCTGATAGAGTGGACAGAGTGGTTCACATTACCCAGAAATGATTCCAGACCTGGTGCGTTCATGACACACTTAAACAACAACAACAGCTGCTTGTCCCTTCTTGATCAAGTGGAGCCCATCCCAGTGCTTATTGGGCAGATGGTAGGAAACACCCTGGACAGGCCGCCAGTCCATCACAGGCAACACACACATGCACACTCTCATACTACTGGGTCTTGGTCTGGGACTGCGGGAGGAAGCCACAGCATCCGGAAGAAACCCCTGCAGACACAGGAGAACATGCAAACTCCACCCAGAAAGGGACCCTGGATGCCCCAGCTGGGATCAAGCCAGGCTCTTCTGCTGTGAAGCAATAACGCAACGTCATGCACCACCCTGCCCGGCCTCATAGAAATATATTTTTCATACTTTAAAAACCATTAATGTGCTCTCCATCCTGAGACATGACTTTATTCTGTTACTGGGAGGGATCGAGTGGATCTTTCCAGTCTTCATCATGCAACCTGTCCCCCCCCCCCCACCCAATTGTTTTCCCCCAAGCCCCCCCTTTTTTGTCCATTTTTGGGTCTTGCACACAGTTTTCAGGGCAAACGTCTTAATTAGCACCTCCAGTGTGGAAATGTGAAAGTGATTTTCACACACACACACACACACACACACACACACACACACACACCACACACACACACACCACCCACACACACCCACACACAGACACACCCACCACCACACAGACACATGCACACACACACACACGAATATACACACACATACACACATGCACACGCACACACCCCACACACACATACATGCACACACACATATACACACACACCACAGACACATGCACACACACACCTACACACACACACAACACACACACACAGACACATGCACACACACACACACACACACTACATACATACATACACCCACACACAGCACACACAAAGACACACACACAGACCACGGACCCAGCACACAGAGCACCACAGAGACCACACACACAAGAACACACCCACACACACATGCGCACACATACCACGCATGCACACACAGTACGCACGACACACCTACACACACACATGCACACACGAACACACACCTGCACACGCACACACACGCTACACACACGCATACACACGGACACACACACACTGCACACTGCACGCATAACACACGGACACACACATGCGGACACACCTGCATACACACACACACACCACACACAAAATCCACAACATGCGCATACCCACACACCACACGCACCAAACACACACTGCACAAACACATGCACACACACACACACACATGGGCACAAGACACCCACCACATGGGCAACACACACACACTTACACACATATACACACGACACCCACACACACAGACACACACATGCTCACAAACACACACACAAACGCACAAACACATTCATGCACCAAACACTTACCCATTGTCTACATATCATACAGCCCAAGTAGCTCCATGTCATGTAGTTCCTCCTTTCCAGTGCAAGGGGAATTATAGTGCTGTTTAGTTCCGCTTTGCAGTGTGTTCCACACATGGTCTTGCATTGGCTCAGACTTTCCAGTCTACCAGCAGGGTACGAAGCTTTGAGGAAGGACTTACATTGTGTTTAAGCGTTGATGTTTATGCGCTAGTCTGGTTGTGTTAGTTTTTGAAGACCATGACATGTTTTCAGAAGTGCGCATACCCAGCCTATATGACTGGGTATGCGCACCTAAATACTCCCTGTGCTATAAAGAGATGACGGCTTTACCCCTCAAACAGCTCTGACTCTGAATGATGACACAAGTGTTTACTAAATTACAGCACTACAGGGCCTTTTAAAGACGATTCCATTACCCGGTTCTCTGGGGGAACCCAACTATTTCCACTATGGGTGGCCATCTGCTCCAGGAGATCTAGATCCCGGGTGTTGGACCCAAACTCTCCAGTGTGTGGATCTCCCGGACTACAGGATTAAGCAACCTCTGCTCTATGGCTGTGATCTCCAACCCTCCTGGAGAGCATGTTCCTGCAGAGTTTAGTTCCATGCCTGTATCCATAGGCTGCCCCACCCAGTACTTAACTGCAATGCAGCTGATTCAGCAATCAGGGACTTGGGGATGAAAGTTATGATTTGCTGGAGTTGGTGTGGCAAATTGTGGGTGGAACTAGAACTCTTGTTGGAGGGGTAGCTCTCCAAGAAGAGCGCTGGAGACCACCACTGTATCTGGTCCTGGTTTGTTACTGGCGCAGTTAAAGGAAAATTCAATGTGTCCGAGTTTGGCTGCACTGAGTCCTAGGTAGGAAATCTGGACCGGGACCTTGAGGGCTGTGATTGACAGAAAATGAGACTTACTCTCGTGGAATCTCTGTTCTGTAAGTCTTCATACATAAAGGCGGTTCAGTGTCATTTATAGTGGCACAAGCATATATAAGCTTCCAGAAATTTTCAGGATATACACTCTGTGCCAATATTAATTTTTTAGATACTGGATAAGTTGGAAGAGAGAAAAAAAAAACAGATAGTGCTGACGTTTGTTCGTATATACAAATAACTGTATATAGTGAGCTCAGTTCACGCTCTGATTTCTAATGACACACTTAGCTGTCAAGTACGCCCGATAACACCATATGACCCACAGAAAACACATACTGGTCACATTTATGCTCCGCCCTACTTATATAGATAGAATAGACAAGATAGATAGATAGATAGATAGATAGCAGATATATAGATAGACAGATAGATCGATAGATAAGAAATATAAGATAGATTGATACATACATACATCCGTACATACGTACATACATACAACCTACATACAGACAGACATACAGACAGACAGATAGATAGATAGATAGATAGATAGATAGATAGATAGATAATAGATAGATAGATGATAGATAGACAGATCGATATATAGATAGATAGATAGGATAGATAGAGAATAGATAGTAGATTAGATAGATTGACTGATTGACAGATACAGCATGCAATGCATATATACATACATCATACCTTGAAAACATATATAGACATTTACCATACATCAAAGATAGATCTATAGAATATCATAGATAGATAGATAGATAGATAGATAGATAGAGTAGATAGATAGATAGATTG
>JAMWET010004440.1:0-10000 GCA_024036415.1 Prochilodus magdalenae
TGAAGTGACCATTATACTTATCTAGAGCATTATAAGCGTTCGTTACAGGCTCTAAGTGAAGTGATACCATTAAACCTTATAGAGCATTATAAGTGCGTTCTTTACACTCTAAGTGAAGTGATATTACCATTATACCCTATAGGAGCATTATAAAGCCACAATCGTTACAGGCTCTAGTGATAGTGGACACCATTATACCTTATAGAGCATTATAAGCGTCGTCGTTTACTAGCGGCTCTACAGTGATAGTGATAGTCGAACCATTATACCTTCATAAGAGCATTATAAGCTGTGGGTCCTATACAGGCTACTAAGTGAAGTGACACATTACAGCTAGTTATAGAGCTATTATAGCCGCGTCGGTCTAGGCTTTACATTTTTTTTTAAGTGAAGCGACATAATTATACCTTATAGACCATTATAAGCGGTCTTTACAGGCTCTAAGTGAAGTAATACTATTACACATTATAGAGCATTATAAGCGGTCTTTACAGGCTCTAAGTGAAGTAATACTATTACACATTATAGAGCATTATAAGCGGTCTTTACAGGTTCTAAGTGAAGCGACACCATTATACCTTATAGAGCATTATAAGCGGTCTATACAGGCTCTAAATGATACCATTATACCTTATAGAGCATTATAAGCGGTCTATACAGGCTCTAGGTGAAGTGATACTATTACACATTATAGAGCATTATAAGCCGTCTTTACAGGCTCTAAGTACAGTGAAATTGTCTACCTGGTAATACAGTGTGAATACAGCATGAATATGTTGTTCTGCTATATTAGCATAACTTGTTAAAGCAACATCTGATCTAGTACCACATGCTTATGATGTTCTTATGAACCTATGTTATAGTGCATTATGAAGCCTGACATTATGAAACTGCATGCTGTTGGGAACCTGAATAGCTGTGGTCCATGTTTGTTACAGGGCCGAATGTTCTGGAAAGCTAAAAGGAACACCATCCAGTAGCCCATTACACGGCTGTGCTAGTGTGCATGCTCGCCCCGTCATATGCCCACAGTGGCGTGTGATACCGATACAAAGAGCAGGCATGGTACGTTTCTCATTGTACATCACATTTACATGCTAATGTGGCTAAGTTAGCTGCAGCCAGCGTCATGGGATGATGCTAATTAGCAGTTACTAGCTCCAGGCTTGCTTTCCAGTGACATTGGAATTGGACCCTTCAGCAGCCATATTTAGCAGAAAGAAAGGAAGAAGAAGAAGGAGAAATAAAGGAAGGGGTGGAATAGGAAGGAACCGACAGGGCAGGAGGCCCAGCGCAGGAGGGAGGAGGAGCGTGAAGAAAAGAGGAGCAGATCCTTCTTTTATCCTCATCCCCTCTTCTGAGATTTATAGTCATCAGCACTCTTCCACCTCTTAGGCCCACCGATTCAGCGCTGGTTCTGAACTGTGCTCAGGCTGATCAGACGGAGACCGGAGTCAGACTTCATCTCAGCTCTGAACTTCTGTTTGAACCCCACTGGTGTCCCAGAGAACATGGGTACTGTTTTGAGTCTTGGTTCCTCTCAGAGTGTCATGCTACTAGAGAGCTTCTCCTTTTGAGTCTGGGTTCCTCTCTGGTTCGTCTTGATGCTACTAGAGAGTTACTCCTTTCGAGTCTGGGTTCCTCTCTCTGGTTCTTCTTCATGCTACTAGAGGGTTTCTCATTTTGAGTCTTGGCTCCTCTCTGAGTTTCTTCTTCATGCTTTTAGAGAGCTTCTCCGTTTGAGTCTTGGTTCCTCTCCTAGTGTCTTCTTCATGCTTTTAGAGAGCTTCTCCTTTTGAGTCTTGGTTCCTCAGTGTTTATGCTACATGCTTTTAGAGAGCATCTCCTTTTGAGTCTTGGTTCCTCTCTTAGTGTCTTCTTAATGCTTTTAAAGAGCTTCTCCTTTTGAGTCTTGGTTCCTACCTGAGTTTTTTCATTATAATTTTAGAGAGCTTCTCCTTTTGAGTCTTGGTTCCTCAGTGTTTATGCTTCATGCTTTTAGAGAGCTTCTCCTTTTAAGTCTTGGTTCCTCTCCAAGTTTCTTCTTCATGCTTTTAGAGAGCTTCTCCTTTTAAGTCTTGGTTCCTCTCCAAGTTTCTTCTTCATGCTTTTAGAGAGCTTCTCCTTTTAAGTCTTGGTTCCTCTCCGAGTGTCTTCTTCATGCTTTTAGAGAGCTTCTCCTTTTGAGTCTTGGTTCCTACCTGAGTTTTTTCATTATAATTTTAGAGAGATTCTCCTTTTGAGTCTTGGTTCCTCAGTGTTTATGCTTCATGCTTTTAGAGAGCATCTTTTTTGAGTCTTGGTTCCTCAGTGTTTATGCTTCATGCTTTTAGAGAGCATCTTTTTTGAGTCTTGGTTCCTCAGTGTTTATGCTTCATGCCTTTAGAGAACATCTCCTTTTAAGTCTTGGTTCCTCTCCAAGTGTCTTCTTCGTGCTTTTAGAGAGCTTCTCCTTTTGAGTCTTGGTTCCTCTCTGAGTTTCTTCTTCATGCTCTCTTTGGATCTGGGGTCTTCCCTGTGTTCCTGATAGGTGTTGTCCTGGTTCTCTTTCGGTAGATGGAATACTGCACCAGACCTGCCTCCAAATTCAGGATGAACTGGAGAACGGTATGCTCTCAGACTGGAGGGAAGGGATCAAACAGAATCCTGTGTTGTTTGTTGCCTAGCTCCGCAGGCCGGTGTTTGTGTGAGCTGGGCTGCTATTGGCCGCCCCGGTCTGTTTGAAAGTGATGTCATGTGTTTGATTGTTGTTTGTGGTGTCTGTGTGGAAGGAGGCTGTTGGTAATGCGTCTCTCTCTGGAGCAGCGTTGGCAGGCCCTGGTTTGTTGAGCAGGGTGTGTTTTTGAAGTCTGTTGTGAGGTGGGTATTTGTGAGTGTGCGTGTTAGTGTCTTCAGGGCTTTGGCTTTGTGTGTGCGTGTGTGGTTGTGGTTGCTTTGTGGTGTTTGGTCTGTCTCCTTTCACATCCTTCCTCACTGAGGTTTGCGTCTCATCTGAGGCAGGTTTGTTATACGTGCATCTTTCTCCATCTCCATTTTTCTCTTCCCTGTGAGTCACTATGTGTTCACCCATCCCCCTCCCTCCATCCCTCCCAGCCCACCGAATGGGTTATCCCATCAATACACGCACACACAGGGAGAAGGGAGTGTCTGTGTAGGTCATGGCCTCCACACACGCTTAGCCACAACAAGGGGGATTCTTGGTCATGCTCAATTTTGGCCGAACCCTACATGCCCAAAGTATGTGGACGCCTGACCATCACACCCCTGTGAGCTTGTTGGACGTCCCGTGCCAAAACCGTGGCTTCCCTTATCATGGCTATAGCAGCCTCTCGTCTTCTGGGAAGGCTGTCTATTGGAATGTGTGCCCGTTTAGTCAGACACCAATCCGAGAAGACCTGGCTTGCAATCGACGTTCCAGCTTATCCCACAGGTGTTCAGTTGGGTTGAGGTCAGGGTCCTGGAGTTCCCCCACACTGGCTTGGTGTTGTGCTGGAACCGGAAAGGGTTCCTTCTTCCATACTCCTGTGTAGAATGTCTGTAGCATTCACATCACCCTTCACTGGAACTAAGGAGCCCAAATCATGAACGCCCAACACCACCACCCCCCCAGACCAGTATCCCACCCTCCACCAAACTTTACTGTGGGCACTCTGCATTCTGTTAGGATTCATCCATCAAACCCAGATTCCTCCATCACATTCCCGGATAGTGAAGCGGGATTCATCACCCCAGAGGACACGTTCCCACTGCTCCAGAGTCCAGTGGTGGAGCTTTACCCCCTCCAGTTGTAGCTCGGCATTGTGCATATTGATCTTAGGCTTGTGTGCAGCTGGTTGGCAATGGAGACCCATTTCGTGAAGCTCTAGACCCACAGTTCCTTGCTTCCGGAGGCGGTTTGGAGCTCTATGGTGAGTGGGGCAGTATTGATTTTAAGTGGGGCGGAAACCTCATATATAACCATAATACTGATATAATAAGTGTATTAATATAGATAGATGTATATTACTGTACAGATAATGTTGCAGTAGCTGTTGTTATCAGGTGGGCCTTGGGGTGGGCAAGGTTGAGAACCCCTGCAGTAATTGCTCCTTGATGCTTCCATTTCAAACTAAGAGCTTCTCCATTTCCCCAAGGCAGATTCAGCAATCATCAGATTCATCTCCCCAGGGGAGGGTTTGTCCGCCATTGCACATTTCCACCAGAGGGGTCTCCAAATCCCCCAAACTAGGCATGCTTTGTGGTAGGAATACGTATATGTCAAAGAAAGACACAACCAAGGGTGCACACCTATATTGTATTGGGGATTAATGCAGTTTCTCATGTACACTGTTATGTATTGTGTTTCTGAACATTTATTAGACTGGTGTGACTCCGGGGCTCCCAATTGGGAGGTCACTTGGAGGTCTCCCAATGTCTGTTTTGGACCCCCTAACAAGATACACTTACTGTCAACTGAACAGCTGCTCGCAGAGGGAAGGGAAGGATTGCGGGTCGGTTGGGAAGGAGGATAAAGGTGACCAGGATCAATAACTGATGATAAATTTAGGCTGATATGATCAATATTTATTGAGCTACACATACAGAAGTCTGTCTCTCAGTATGGCGTCAGGCCGCCGTGTTCGCTAACCCAACACGCCAGACGTCTCGGTATGGAGCTGTAGAGGTTCCTAATGGTGTCCTGTGATAATCCATCCCATGCAGCTTGAACATCCTCACACAGTTCCTGCAGATGGTGCGGTAGGGGTGGAGGTGGAGGGAAACCAGGTCTTCTGGACATGCGACGACAGACCGCTCACCTTGGCGCTGACCACGGTGCCTCCACACACGGATTCGTTGGGCGTCTCCACCAAGACTAAAGCAGGACTCGTCACTGAAGATGACCCGCTGCCATTCTGAGTCCCTCCATGACAGTCTGGTACGACACCACTGCAGTCTTTGGTGACGGTGACGTGGTGTTAAGGACAGTCGTGGTAACGGTCTGTGTGCATGTAGTCCTGCGTGGTGCAGCCGTCTGACGATGGTGCTGCACTAACAGGATGACTCATGGAGGACACCACTGCTCGCTGGATGTCTGTAATGGTGGCTGTTGGGTCAGTCAGGTACAGAGATAAGACCCGTCCCTGCTTACCTCACATGTGTGGACTGAGTGTGAAACTTGGATCATTAGCACGTCCATTGAGGTCAAACCCACCCACAAAATTTCACTCCTGTGGGCTGATTCCTTCTGGAAGCAGCTGTTTTCATGGTAAGTGTAGAACATCTAAACTGTTGGCTTTTCAGGTTGTAATTCTGAAATATCGGGTAAATCTAGGTGTTGGTCCAGTGGTGATGTAAAGCTGATGTCACACAGTGACATGATTATGATATCGTGGTCCCTCCTTAGTCTAGAGTACATGCCCTCCGTGTACATACACCAGGCGCTGCTGCCATAGCGTGGAAAGGCTGACCAAAGCAGCCGGCCCTGATTACAGTAAACAGACCTGTCTCCTCTCACATTTCTTTGTTTGTGGGTGTGTGTGTGTGTGTGTGTGTGTGTGTGTGTGTGTGAATGATATCAGCCCAGGCCCAGCTGCTGCATGGCTGGTTTGATGAGGGGCTGGAGTGAGTGGTGTCCTGTGACGCAAGTGGCCATTGTATCATACGGGGAGAGCACTAGAGTGGCCAATTCCTCGAAACAGCAAGGTTTCAGTAGAGGACCCTGAGGTAACCAATGCATTACACTTACTGAGCTACTGTACACTAACACGCTACTTACAGCACACTAACACATTACACTTACTGAGTTACCGTACACCAACACGCTACTTACAGCACACTAACACATTACACTTACTGAGTTACCGTACACCAACACGCTACTTACAGCACACTAACACATTACACTTACTGAGTTACCGTACACCGACAACGTTACAGCGTACACCAACACACTACTTACAGCACACACTAACACATTTACACTTTACTGAGTTACCGTACACCAACACGCTACTTACAGCACACTAACACATTACACTTACGGAGTTACCGTACACCAACACTTACTGGAGTTATGTTACACCAACACGCTACTTACAGCACACTAACACATTACACTTACTGAGTTACCGTACACAAAACAACTTACAGTACACTAAACATTACGCTACTTACCGTACAGCACACTAACGCATTACACTTACTGAGTTACCGTACACCAACACGCTACTTACAGTACACTAACACATTACACTTACTGAGTTATCGTACACAACACGCTACTTACAGCACACTAACACATTACACTTACTGAGTTATCGTACACAACACGCTACTTACAGCACACTAACACATTACACTTACTGAGTTACTGTACACCAACACGCTACTTACAGCACACTTACTGAGTTACTGTACACCAACACACTACTTACAGCACACTAACACACTACACTTACTGAGTTACTGTACACCGACACACTACTTACAGCACACTAACACATTACACTTACTGAGTTACTGTACACCAACACGCTACTTACAGCACACTAACACATTACACTTACTGAGTTACTGTACACCAACACACTACTTACAGCACACTAACACACTACACTTACTGAGTTACTGTACACCAACACGCTACTTACAGCACACTAACACATTACACTTACTGAGTTACTGTACACCAACACACTACTTACAGTACACTAACACATTACACTTACTGAGTTACTGCACACTAACACATTACACTTACTGAGTTACTGTACACCAACACACTACTTACAGTACACACTTACTGAAGTTAACACAACGCTACTTACAGCACACTAACACATTACACTTACTGAGTTACCGTACACCGACACACTACTTACAGAACACTAACACATTACACTTACTGAGTTACCGTACACCAACACGCTACTTACAGTACACTAACACATTACACTTACTGAGTTACTGTACACCAACACGCTACTTACAGTACACTAACGCATTACACTTACTGAGTTACTGTACACCAACACACTACTTACAGCACACTAACACATTACACTTACAGCACACTAACACATTACACCAACACGCTACTTACAGCACACTAACACATTACACTTACTGAGTTACCGTACACCAACACGCTACTTACAGCACACTTCTGCATTACACTTACTGAGTTACTGTACACCAACACTCTAGGTACAGCCACTCCTGAACGAGTGAGCCCAAACATCGGAGTGCATAGCCAGTACGACCCTCTAGGAGCTTGGCCATCCTGCAGAGATCCATTACAGACCTCATCCTGATAAATGCTTCTGATCCGAGCAGGCTTTAGATAAATTCCTGAGATCCCGCCGGATTTTCTACCGGATATTATTGGCACTGGGCGGTATTTCTCCGTAGGTGGTGAACGGCGACGCTACTGCGAGTTAGTAAGGGCATGGAACTCATAAACCCGGGTATGGAACTCATAACCACAACCAGCGGAAACATATCTGTCTCCCAGGCATCCGTCCACCCTCCTCCCACACTGCCTCTCCGTCCCTGCCTGTCTCTCTGTCTGTCTGTCCACTGTTGTGTGTTTGCCATCTGTGCCGGCTCAGTTTGATGACTGCCAGATGAGCATCCCCTTTAACTACCCCTCTCTTTTCTTCTTCTACCTCTCTGTTCCTCCCCCAACCCTCCATCCCCTCCCCTCCACCCCTCTCCCCCTCCCTTCCCTTCTGCCTGGACAATTGGCTGACTTTGTCTGTGACACGTGCGTTGCCAGGAGGTCTTTGTCCACCCCCGACTTCACCTCCAGAAAGCCCCCTTTTCTACCACAGGGCTGTTCATATGGGAGCCCCTCTGCTCCAGAGACCCATTATCCTAAGGAGTGTGTGTGTGTGGTGTGGGGGGTAGAGGGGGTCTCCTTTTGTCCCGCAGATTAACCCAACCCCCCCACCCTTCATCTCTCCTCTGCCCCCACCACATGCTGCTCCTAAAGTGTTAAAAAGCCCTCGAGCGGAAAACGAGGGGGCAATTTACGCCGGCCGCCCCGCTGGGGTCGAGAATGGATGAGCACAGAGTTTAAGGAGTAGGGCAGCAGGAAATCAAAGGTACACGATTTCCCCCAAATACGGCCGATCAGCCCCGACTGTCTGATGTGTGAGGTTGTGGTTTTAGGCCAGTGCGATGGAGCTAATGATGATGGGACATGGCGTCATGTGACCATTTCACTGGGACGTTTCCAGGATAAGTCACCGCACCTCTACCACGGAGGTTGTTACCAAGCAGCTATACAGAGAGAAGCTCACTCAGAGCAAGACGGAGAACCCTCAAGGGGAACCAAGACCTCCTGTGGTCCTCCCAAGTCCTCCTTTGGTCCACCCTGGACAGCAAAACCAGCACAGAGGCAACAAGTCAGAATTTACAGTTCTACAGAGGACTGACTATAGAATAACCCAGAACTGGGAGAGTCCTACCAGAGGAACAATGGGAAACAGACCTGATAGTCTGGGTGAAGCTCAGCCACTGTTACCAGTGAAACCAGTGACCACCGTCAGGAGTTCAAACCCTGAAAGCCAGTAACTGCTAATGATCTATTAGCCATAATACGAGAAGCGCTCAGTGCTTTGTGAGTCAGAGGAAGGGAAGTCAGTGAGGCAGGTGAAGCCTCAAGAGAATAAAAGTGCACTGATGTACTTTATTAAAGTTTACTTAGTATACTAAATATAATCATTAGTGCTGTAGACATACAGAGAACTAACAGCACTTAACTCTACTACTCTGAGACACTATCACTTAGAGATACTTAAGTACATATTAAAGTACATTTATAATACAGTAATATATACTTCATTTTTACCTGGGGCTTCCACACAGTAAAGGAAACATAAGATGATAAACATCAGTATACAGTAAACATGAGTATACAGTATGTAAACATGAGTGTACAGTCTAAACATCAGTATACAGTATGTAAACATGAGTATACAGTATGTAAACATTAGCATACAGTATGTAAACATGAGTATACAGTATGTAAACATTAGCATACAGTATGTAAACATGAGTATACAGTATGTAAACATCAGTATACAGTATGTAAACATTAGCATACAGTATGTAAACATGAGTATACAGTATGTAAACATGAGTGTACAGTATGTAAATATGAGTATACAGTATGTAAACATCAGTATACAATATGTAAACATGAGTGTACAGTATGTAAATATGAGTATACAGTATGTAAACATCAGTATACAGTATGTAAACATCAGTATACAGTATGTAAACATGAGTGTACAATCTGTAAACATTAGTATACAGTCTGTAAACATTAGTATACAGTCTGTAAACATCAGTATACAGTATGTAAACATGAGTGTACAGTCTGTAAACATCAGTATACAGTCTGTAAACATCAGTATACAGTATGTAAACATCAGTATACAGTCTGTAAACATTAGTATACAGTATGTAAACATCAGTATACAGTCTGTAAACATCAGTATACAGTCTGTAAACATTAGTATACAGTCTGTAAACATCAGTATACAGTATGTAAACATGAGTGTACAGTCTGTAAACATCAGTATACAGTCTGTAAACATCAGTACATAGTATGTAAACATGAGTATAGTAGGCTTGGCAATGAATAAAGTCTTGACTTGTTTGTTATTTTCTGATATTTCTCAATTTAATATTGTTCTAGGCTTATGGTGAGACATTTTTAAATCTTATATTTGACCGTTTATGTTTGAGTAAGTTTGATGTGACTTATTTCACAAAATGTGTTTGAAACAAGTCACATTATCTGCCAATATAGAAAAAAGAGTAAGTATCGTAAGTAAAAATAATCTAGCTAGTAAAATCACTTAAAACAAGAAACACCTGTCTGGAAATGAGCTTTAATAATTGAACTTACTTCTTTTAGTTGTGTAAAGGGATTTTAAATGAAGGTACTCAAACAATCTCATGGTATGGGAAGATCATGTGACGAGTTTTAAGCAGGTATTTTATAACTAGC